>VSMD01075360.1:0-27553 GCA_008750895.1 Mirza zaza | reverse complement strand
ATTATTTTTCTCTGACCAGACTGGGGTTTGATCTTTGCATGTCCTAGTTTCTTTCTGGTTTACCCTTAGTTTTTTTTACAGTATGATCTTTCAGGAATCCCAAAGGAAAGCCTCCACCTTGGAGTGCCCTGTGTTCACAATTGCTATAGCCACAGCACCAAGAGACTGCCACTGGTTATGCTTATGAACTCACACTTACATGAGTGTTGTTTTTGAGGACGTTTAAAGGAGAAGAGAAATCATAGAAGTTTGGCTGACCAGAGAGCTTTCCTTTCCTCCAGCATCTTGGCCTCTCAAATCCTAGCTACTATTGAAGACGTTGTCAAATGTATTTATTTTTTTAAATCCAGCTTTCTATTTTACTTCCGAAGAAGTGTTAATCCGTTTATACAGCTGGTACATCATAGCCATAGGCCTATATTACATCTTTTTAAAAAGCAATTGTATAATGCATACTTTTTTACATTGTCACTCAATACTACCATACTTTGCATTTTATTAATAGAATGCTTTATGTGGAATATTTCCAATAATTAATTCATTTTCCCTCATTATTGTCAAAGTGTCCCCTACATGGTAAACATGCTATGATTGTACTCTATATGGTAACAGTGTGTTCTTGGTCTTAGGAAATAGAAATTGAAGTTTTTAGGGCATATTAACAGCAACTTTTTCTTCTCTCTCTCTCTTTTCTCTCCCCCCTTCTCTGGAAATAGTATTCTGAAACACACACACACACACACGTATATACATATATATGTAAGTCACCCCTCAGTATCAGTGGGGGACTGGTTCCAGGAGCCACCCCCACAAGGATACCAAGATTTATAGACGCTCAAGTTCCTCCTCTAAAATAGTGTAGAATTTGTATATAATCTAAGCACACCCTCCCATATACTTTAAATCATTTCTACATACTTTATAATAATACCTAATACAATGTAAATGCTATGTAGATAGTTGTTACACTGTATTGTTCAGAAAATAATGACAAGAGAAAAAATCTACATGTTCAGGACAGACACAATCAGTCATTTTTTCCCCCTCAATATTTTTGATCTTTGAGTTGTTGAATTCTAGGATACAAAAGACTGACCGTATGAGTGTATATGCATAAATATATATATATATTACTATATAATTCAATTATATTAGTAAACTACTTTATAAATTGTATCTGAAATATAGTTATTGATATATTAGTAATTGACATATTAATATTAATGTAATTAATTATGGCATATACCCCCAAATAATATAATTTTTGGAAAACACCATTATTACATATAGGGAAAAGATACATAATATATTATATAAATGAATTATGTTATTAGTATATATATATATAGCTATATGTTGATATAATTAATAATAGGTAGTATCAATAGTCTGAAAAAATGTTAGATATACATATAAAGAGAGCGAGCATGAGAAAAATAAAAAAAATGGGGCAAATGTTACTAATAGGAGGATCTGTGTGCTATTTTTGAAATTTTTCTGTGAAGAATTATTTCTAAAAATTAGGAGTAAAAAGGATATATTTGTCCATTCTTCAGAGTTTTCTAATGCAATTTCTAATGAATTTTTAGAGGTAAGATTTGATATCAAGGCAACATTCATGAAATCAGTATATTTAAAAAAATTATTTTATTAAAATGTTAAGTTGCCTTAATTTTCAATGAGGAAATTTTTGAAACAGATGGCTTAAATTACTTTCTAGTACAGTAAATATTTAATTATTCATTTTGCCTTGATGCTTCTGTTTCTTTAAATAGCTACTATTGCTTCACTAATACATTGTAGACATAGTACATAAAAGTAGGGCTGGTATTGACTCAGGCCAAGTCGGTTCATATTCAACTTGAAATTAACATGTTCTGGTTCATTATGGCCATTCACAGACTTAATGGACATGTTTCTTTTTCACAAATACTTTTAAACCAATCCAGTTTCATCTTTTGTTTCTTAATTTTTGAGTAACTATTAATTGAAGAAACAATATAGAACATTAATAATAATAAAATTTAAAAAGCAAAAATTCCTATAACCTCCTCAAAAGAACAGCTTTTTCTATCATCATTTCCGTTTTCTTGCAGAGTCTTTAAAATATTCACTATTTATTGATGCATAACCTCCCATGAGGTTGTTGCCCCATAGTTTACTTAACCACTGCCTTTGCTGGGCATTAGGTTAGCTTACAGTTTTTAGCAATTATGAATAATACCATACTGATTTCGATGCAATCTACATGAATAAAATATAATTTCAAGTCTTTATAAATGTGCCTCTATTGGGAAAATCACACATTCTTCTTCCTTTATTATTATTCTTATAACATTAAAACATGGTGTGCTAGAAATGATGGATGGACTATTTTGCTGCACCTCTAGAAAGCCCTCAGCATAGTAAGGATGGTATAGGGAAAAAAACCATGTGGACTTTATGTTGTTGTCAAAATGTGTTGTTTTTTACATAACTGAAATGTAACATAACACATAAAATTATATGTGCATCTGTAATATAATATATCTCATATTTATTTATTTATTTTTTGAGACAGAGTCTCACTTTGTTGCCGTGGCTAGAGTGAGTGTTGTGGCATCAGCCTAGCTCACAGCAACCTCAAACTCCTGGGCTCAAGCAATCCTCCTGCCTCAGCCTCCTGAATAGCTGGGACTACAGGCATGCGCCACCATGCCCGGCTAATTTTTTTCTATATATATTAGTTGGCCAATTAATTTCTTTCTATTTATAGTAGGGATAGGGTCTCGCTCTTGCTCAGGCTGGTTTTGAGATCCTGACCTCAAGCAATCCACCCGTCTCAGCCTCCCAGAGTGCTAGGATTGATTACAGGCGTGAGCCACCGCGCCCGGCCTATATCTCATATTTAATTAGTTATTTTACACACCTAGAAAATGAATCCAAGCACTGTTGTGAAAAATAAAATGTTGAGTAATGGGCCAGGCGTGGTGGCTCACCCCTGTAATCCTAGCACTCTGGGAGCCCGAGGAAGGGGGATCACTTGAGGTCAGGAGTTCAAGACCAGCCTGGGCAAGAGCAAGAACTCGTCTCTCCTAAAAAGTAGAAAAAGTTAGCCTGGCATGGTGGCATGTGCCTTGTAGTCCCAGCTACCTGGGAGGCTGAGGCAGGAGGATCGCTTGAGGTTGCTGTGAGCCAGGCTGACGCCACGGCACTCACTGTAGCCTGGGCAACAGAGCGAGATTCTGTCTCAAAAAAAAAAAAAAAAGTTGAATAATGTAGTTTGGTAAAATAACTGAAAGCTCCCTCACAGATACTTCAAAGCTTATCACTGTCTGACCAAGTGTGTTGCCTTTGACGAAACCCAGACAGGACTCCTTTTCATGTTCATAGTCTCCTGAATCCTTAAAAATCTTTCCCTGTCCGGCCTATATAGTATCTTGATTGAGTAAAGGGCATTTTATTTCCACAACCCATGAGTATCCTCAGACATCCCCAGACTTCTTAAAGTCTAGCTCAGACACAATGAGACAAAAAAAAAAAGAAGACATTTCTTCTTTGGATTTACATCCTCATGAGAACAAAACAAATAGTTTTTAAATGAAACAATGAGGTAAATTTGAAAACTGTGTATTTGATGATATTAGGACATTACTATTTGTATTTATTTTAGGTATAAATGGTATTATTGTTATATTTAAAAAGGATATTTATCTTCTAGAAGTATACTGAAGTATTTATTAATGAAGTTATGTAACATTTGGGGATTGCTTTAAAAAGCAGAATCAGGATGGGGAGAATGAGTCAGGTTATGTACAGGTGAAAATAGATTGTTGAATGTTGACAATATTTGAACCTGGGGGATGGGTGCATGAGGGTCTATTATATTATATGACATTTAAAAAAATTATTTATTTATTTATTTATTACTAACATATAAAACATATTCATTCGGGTGCCTTAGTTTCCTTTAATTAAAAAGAAAGAAGGAAAGGAAGCTAGCTATACTTTTTAAATTTCCTTAATAAAATTATTTCTTGAACCATTTTCATTTGATTTCACTAGTCTTTGTTTCTTATAACAAGATCTGCCTCTTTATAAATTAATTGGCCACATATATACTCCTTTTAGTGGAAGCACCACTATCCCTGTGGAAGCACCACACCCACAGAGAGTGGCCTGTCTCTGTGGTTCCAATAATACAATCAAATCAGAATAAAAAGTCTGCATAGTGTATGTGAGCACAGTTTCTGGAATCTAACTTTCTGGTTTTAAATCTTATTTCTACCACTAGCTAGCTATGAGCAATTGAAAAAATTTACTTAAATGCTCTCTTCTCTTATTTAAAAGTAGAATAATAAAAATAACCTTATCTTATATTTGTTGTCATCATTAAGTCAATTAATCCACATAAAATGCTTTGCATAATATCTGAAATATTGTAAATTCTAAACAAGTGTTTAAAGTCAAATTGAACAAAGAAACCAGACATTAATATGCTTATCGAAGTAGAAAACATTACATCTTAGAAAATATATGTGATGCATCAGCATCACAATACACAAAATCTCTCTAAATGCACCTCATTTCCATTTAATGATCGATGCTCCAATAGGATATAAAAGTCATTCCTAATCATCCTTCCTGCAAACTTCAGGTTTCTTCCTTCTTGATTCCTTATGAGTCATCATCTGAACCAGAGCACTCATATATCCACATAGACAAGAAATAGATACAGGTCAGGCACAGATTAAGCGATGCTTACAAAAGAAACATTTCTCCAACTACACAGTAGTGGGAAAAGATTCAAGACCATATACAACATATACTTCTATTTCTCAAACATTTTCATTGAAAATTATAGCTTTTTTGCATTATATTTACATAAATCAGTATTCATTCAGGTACTTTTTCAAGAGTAATTGACTATCTTGTGATTTGAAATACACTAAAGAATATAATGTGGCAATATATGTTTACTATAATTCTTATTCCACTTTCAATTTTTTAGGATCAAAATTAGCTAAGGTTGTGACTCTACCTATTTTTTAATTTCTTCGGTGAAATACAATAAGCTTCTTATAAGGGTCACTAACAGAAATCTACCTCGGTATCATGACATAGGAGATGTATTTTCC
Source organism: Mirza zaza (assembly GCA_008750895.1). Taxonomy (NCBI): domain Eukaryota; kingdom Metazoa; phylum Chordata; class Mammalia; order Primates; family Cheirogaleidae; genus Mirza; species Mirza zaza. The sequence continues at coordinate 22,436 of VSMD01075360.1, read as the reverse complement.
CTGGATCTTCCTTTTCCACCTTTCCAGATTCTCCAAGAATCTGCAGTCTCCTGAGCACTGTTTTTCCTAAATATATATACAGTTGTAAGTGAGGTATAGGTGCAAGTACAGGTATAAAAGGTAAAATTAAGTTGTAAAGTACAGGCAATGAAGGATGATGGATATATTTAGAACTAAAAGGAAAATTAAGCATACATCACTTACCTCTGTGTGGATTGTCAAGTTAAATTTTATCAGTGACCACTCACTAAATTATTAACACTGCAATGCATAGTCATTCTAAATATTTATAAGATGTAAATCTAATTTAGGCATCTTTTCACTTTTTGTGAGTACTTGTGGATTCAATGCCTCAGTTTAAAAAAAGCTGTCATCCATCTAAAGAATGCAATACTGGTAGAGAGGAAATTATTTCATGACACAGTTAAAAGTTAAAATGAGATGTGTAAGTCACTTTAAATGATCTTTTAAAATTTTCTATACAGTAATAATAGTCACAAGTGCAAAAAAAGGCTTTTGAAGAAAAATATCAAAAATAGCTAAATTTTGTGCATGCATGTATATATATACTTACACACATATTAAAAGCTCTACTAAAGCACATAAACGACTTGAATAAAGAAGAAGATATGTCACAATAATAGATGATTTGACTTATTGAAAACATTGCAATGATATCTAAAGAATCTATAAATTCATTTTTAAGGTAAATTTTATTAAAATTTTATAGACTAACTTATAAACCAGATATACCTCTTTTGAAAGAATAGTGGTCCACAAATTGCTAAGACAATTGAAAAAGGAAAAGTAAAGAGGGAGCACTTGTCCCATCAGATGATACAGCACATACAGATCCATAATCTCACCCCCTCAAAATGTGGCATTGTCACTCACAGCTGCGTAAAATAAGTCAGTGGAACAGAGTATGTAGCCCAGAAATATACTGATGCAGAGTAAACATTATATATATTACAGAAATTGCATCATAAATCACTGGGATAATGCTAGATACTCTTAATGTTTTTAAAATTCCCTCATACCATATACCAAAAAAATAAGGATATAAAACTACAAAGATAATAGAAGAAAAACTAGGGAAACACTTTTATAATCAGAGGGAAAGGAATAATTTTTAAACAATAGAGGAAATGAGGAATTTACATCAAACTTTAAGTGTTTAATTCAACAAACACCATAAACACAATTAAGCATAGGATGCTTAATAGGACAAATTTAAAGAAGATACCACAGTGCTTGAAACTAACATGAAATAAAAATAATAAATATTCAGTGGCTCTTGATAAAGACAACAAAAATAACAAATTACATGAAACTAAGAAAAAGAATAAAAACAGAAACTACCACATGATTAAGTCCAAAGGCTAGTAACCATAAGAATAAATGCTCATCTTTAATAATATTTTGAGAAATGCAAATTAAAACAAGAATGAGACTCTACAACTTTGACAATGGCAAAAATTTTTAAATAATAATAACATGATATAAAATAATGTGCTATTCAATTGTTAACCAAAATGTGACAAAACAAAAATCCAAATGCTCTTCTGGCAGGAGTTCCACCTGGTACAGAGGAAAGCAGTCAGTACTTACCAATAACAGCTAACCCAATCCCACTCTGGGAAGCTTGTCAGCCCTGAGAAATTTCCCCCAGGATCCACAAAGAGAAATACACAAGAAGGTAAACTGCAGCAAGGGAATTATCTGAAACGTGACATATTTATTCAATATTAAACTATACAACATCTAGAAGTCCTTAAAAGATAAAGCTGAGTTTTTCAAGTAAACAAAAGAAGAGATATTAATATCTATAAAGCAATACCATTTGTAACATTAAACACACATGGATGCATAAAAAACAACACTACAAAGAGCAAACTAAAACCAAAGCAAATAGAACGAAGGAAATGATGAATACTATAGCTGAAACAAATGAAACAAAAAATGGAGAGAATCAGCAAAGGCAAAAGTTGGCTTATCTGAAAGAGCAACAAAATTGGCAAATCTTTAGTTAGACTAAGAAAAAGAGAAAAGATTTAAATTACTAAAATCAGGAATAAAAGAGGAGCTATTACAACCAACCTTTTCAAAATAAGAAACTTGTAAGGGAACACCATAAAACATTTTATGCTGACAAATGAAATAATCTAGATGAAAAGGTCAATTTTCTAGAAAAATACAAACCACCAAAATGAACTCAAGAAGAAAGATAAGATCTGAATATACTTAAAACAACAATGAAATCTTTACACAGAGAAAATCCCAGGACTGAATGGCTTCTCTGTTGACTTCTACCAAATGTATAAAAAATTAACATCAATACCACACCATATCTTGCAAAAAATAGAAGCGTAAATACTTCACAATTTATTCTTTGAGGTCATTATTATCCTGATACTAAAATCAGACAAAAGACTTATGAGAAAAGAAAACCATAGATGCCTGTATCTTATGAATATACACACAAAAAATTCTCAATAAAATACTAACAAATGGAATCTGGCAACATATAGAAGGATTATACACCATGGCCAAGAGGGATTTATCCAGAACATAACTCTTCATGAATTTTGGAGAAAACAAAAGAAAGAGATTTGCAGTATTGAAGAAAGTATAAAATAGATGAATCTTTGCTAATAGGTAATCTTAAAATTGAAAAGACCACATTGCAGTAAACTTTCCTTCTTTTCAGTTAACCAACTAGTATTTTACCTATTCTACTATTTTTTTCTGGGTTCCAAGTCCATCAAATCTACATGTATTCATAGTAATCTTTTCCTCTTGTTTTCTTTAGTTGCCTTTTTAAAACCAATTTTATTTCCTAATTTTTGAGTTTAAATTTTAGGTCATTTAAACCAATTTATTTTAGTATATTAAAGAAAGGATTTAAAACTATTAATTTCCCTCTGCACACACTTGAACTTCATTTAATAATCATCAACAGTGTCTATTCTCAAAATCATCTAAATATTCTTTAATTCGGTTTGTTATAATCTCCTTGACCTGAGTATTATTTTCTAGGTCTCTTGTAATCAATATAATTCTTTACTATATTTTTACCCTATTCTCTTCTTTAGTGCTACAGTCAGATAATATGGCTTATAAATTATAATTATATTTTGTGTTTTCCTCAGTTACTGAATATCTCATCATTGCTTGAAAGGAAGACATTTTCTGTTAATGGAACACACAGTTCAATATATATCTATTAAATCAATCTTACTATGTTATTCCGATATTTTTTGTTGTTGTCAGTGAGATGGTGTCTTGCTCTAGTACCCAGGCTGAAATGCAGTGGTGCAGTCATAGCTCACTGCAGCCTCAAACCCCTGGCTTCCAGCAATCTTTTCTCCTCACCCTCCCAAAGTGCAGGGATTAACAGGCATGAGCCACTGTGCCCAGACAAATATTCTTTATTTCTAATTTATGTTCATATGTGTGAGCTGTCAAGACCTGATTCTGACATTATGACTATATCGAAATCAATTTTATTTTTTTCTTTCCAAAATATATTTTTCCTGATTACCAAAAAAGAAAAAAAGAATTTCTTATCTTACTTGTCAACAGACAGAATGCGGGCCCAGCCCCTCACGCTCCGTCCATTTGGGTGATGAATAAACGCTCCTTTCAGATCTGGATCAGGCTCCAGCCCCCATTTGAGTCTTAGTTTCCAGCACATTTGGCCGAGTACCTGTAATACTCCTCTGTTCAGAGTAGAATTAGCTCTTGACCCTCTTGTATACTCAACTGTTCATCCTTTAAGAAAAAAATTCAAGCATACTCAGTAATTTTATTGTTCTCTTTATTTTTAAAATTAGGACAAAAACCTGGTTTTATCAATTATCTCTAACTGTGAGTATTCTGGTAAACGTGTTGGTTCCATGCAAATGTGCCACACTTCTCCAGGAACACCTTGTGTGCAATAGTGGTTTACTTAACAAACATAAGCACAGTTACCAAAATAATGAATTGGAAAGGCAATTTCCAGCATTCTGTCTTTTAATGAGTTAGAATACATCAATCCTTATATGTATTTACGGTGCCAAGATTGAAAGCGCTTTTGAATGGGGAAATCAAAAGTGAGGAAGTAAGACAGCAGTGTACACACAAGACCTCTTTTTACTTTTCCCCTCCAATAAAATCCAGCTAGCATTTTCCTGTTCATGTGATCCCCTGTCAGGAATCAGCCCTGCCCTATTCAAATAATGGGTAGCCAAAGCAGATTTTAAGATGATGAGAGAGCCTGTAAGATGACAGTTAGTGAACCAACAGGCTCTTTGTAAGAATATTTTCTAATACAACATATACATGGAAGTACCTTCCTTGCAGAGGCCCGCACAGATCCAGTTGAATATGCCTGTTCAGGAACATTAAGCTAAGTGTAAAGACCTGACAGATTGGTAAGAGCTTAAACTAATTCCATTTTATTCTATATTTAAGCAAGGGCAAATGACTATTGCAATCTTCACCAAGTTTATTCTAGACTTCACACTGGTCACTTTTGATTTTGAGGAAAGTAATTAAGCCAACATCTGCCTTCACTGGGAAAAGACAGTTTGTAAGGAAAATGAAAAAAAGCTTTTTCAAATGGATAATGTGGCATAAAAACATCATACATTGCTTTTCTATATTTACTCAACTACACAATGATGTTTCCATAATTTGCTCATTGATCATGCTACAAATGTCCCTCTCTCCCCATGACAAAGAAGTGATCCTACTTACCAGAGCTATTTCTGCTATCTGTAATATTAACTACATGTCCTTCAACCTACTCTGGCATGTCCTTTAATGAAACACCCTAACTTTTTGAAAGTCTTCTAGATCATTTCTTTAAGCAAGCATTTTCCCCACAGCCCATGATAAGCGTAAGTTTATCAGGTTTTTAGAAAAATAACATGACTTTCTACACACAATCTAGTAATATTTTCATAGCCCTGGAAAATGGATTTTTTTTAAGTTTTATTTTCCATTAAGGCAAAGTGGCAAAGGAAAAAATGCATGCATCAATCAATGTTTGGGTCATTTTTCTTACAAAATTCTTTAATAATTATATCCTTTGGGAAGAATGTACAAAGGACAACTGACTATGTATGGCTTAGACATTATATATATTTTGGTTTAAATTGTACCACAAATAATAAAAATATGTACTAGGCATTTACATATATTAAATATAAATACTCAGTCAAATATAACTCCTAGTGTATATAATATGCAATGGTACTAGGTTATTAAGTATGAAATGTCTGATTTTCTTAAGTACTAAGTTTGACAGTTGATATCGCTGACATTTCATTTTGACACTTCTTGCTTTTTGTTTATTGTGAAGGTACAGCCTCAGTCTTTGAAACACACATTTTGGCTTGTGATTTTCAAAAAAATTTTTAGAGCAATTTTTGTGAAACCATGGATAATTCAAAAATTTGTATTATTTTCAAATATGAGTTCCTTCATGGAACCAATTCCAAGTAGACAACTCGAAATATCAACGAAGTATTTGGGAAGAATGTGGTTAATGAACGCACAGTACATCAATGGTTGGAGAAGTTCCGTTTGGTGATTTTTAACCTTGAAAATGAGCCATGTAGGTGACCTGAGACCAAGATGGATAATGATGAGCTAGAAGCTGTAGTGGAAGTGAATCCATCTCAACCTAAGCGTGAATTACCAGCAAGGCTTGATTTTACTATTCCAACAGTATCGAACCATTTGAAACAAACCAGCAAGGTAAAAAGGCTGTATAGATGGGTTCTGCATGAATTAAATGAGCATCAGAAGAGATTTCATCTCGAAGCTTGCCTTTCTTTGCTGTCATGACATAAATGTGAACTATTTCTACACTGTGTTGTTATGTGTGATGAAAAATGTATTCTTGCTGGGCGAGGTGGCTCATGCCTGTAATCCTATTACTCTGGGAGCCCAAGGCGGGCGGATTGCTCGAGGTCAGGAGTTCGAGACCAGCCTGAGCAAGAGCGAGACCCCATCTCTACTATAAATAGAAAGAAATTAATTGGCCAACTAATATATATAGAAAAAATTAGCCGGGCATGGTGGCGCATGCCTGTAGTCCCAGCTACTTGGGAGGCTGAGGCAGCAGGATTGCTTGAGCCCAGGAGTTTGAGGTTGCTGTGAGCTAGGCTGACGCCACGGCACTCACTCTAGCCTGGGCAATAAAGTGAGACTCTGTCTCAAAAAAAAAAAAAAGCAAAAGAAAAATGTATTCTTTTTGACAATTGCAAGCATTTGGCACAATGTTTGAATAAAGATGAAATGTCAAAACACAGTCCAAAAACAAATGTTAATCAAAAAATGCTGATGGTGTCTGCTTCGTGACTCAGTGCTGGTATCATCCACTATAGCTTCAGGAAACCTGGTTAATCAATTACAGCAGATGTCTACTACAACAAATTGGATGAAACGATGAGGATGTTTGCAATTAAGCAGCTGAGATTGGTCAATAGAGACAGGCCAATCCTGTCTCCAAGACAATGCTTGACCACATGTCGCACAAAAAATGCCGCTCGAACTACAGCAACAGGACTTGGAAATTCTCTGTCATCCACCATATTCACCAGACCTTGCACCAACTGACGACCACTTCTTCCAGGCTTTGGACCACTTCTTGCAAGGAGAAATATTGAATTCTCAACAAGCTGTGGAAAATGTCTTTTGCAATTTCATCGCCACTTGCTCTTCAGGCTTGTTAGCTGCTGGCATAAACAAGCTACTTGTTAAGATGGCAGAACTGTGTCGATAGTTTAGGTGCATACTTTGATTAATTTTCCTGCTTTTTTGAGATATAATAAACTACACTTTTGATTCATAATTGGACATTTCGTATTTATTGACCTAATAATAGCATGTAAATAGATGTTTAGTATGAATACACACACACACACACACACATACACATGGATATGTAATAGTTTAAAGAAGGACCACACATTTCTGTTCATTTGTTATTTACCCAGTGTCTACTGTGTGACAGGCAGGTGCTGAGAATAACCAGTGAACAAAACAGACAAAAAATCTGCCGTTGTGTTTATTGACTCGTGAAAGAGGAAGCATACTAAGCACCATATGTAATAAACAAATTAACAATAAGTTAGAAAGGGATAAATGCAGAGTAAGTGGGATGGGGCTTTGCAATTTCAAATATGGGGACCAAGTTAGGCTTTGCTGTGGTGGTGACATTTGAGATAACTCTAGTTAGACCCTGAGTCTTCAGAAAGACGCAAAGGAAAAAAACAACACAGTGAATAACGACAGTCTTTTCCTTTTTTTCATTATGTCTCCTTTAGGATATGGTGGGTCAAAATGGTATTACTCCCACAGTTTAGGCATCTCTAAATAAGGCATTTGCTTACTCACAATTATGTATCCCCTCACCTTCCCTAGGGGGAGATGCCGACAGCTCTGAGATAGAGGCAACTTGATAAAGCAGCAGCCAGCACAGTTGGTTGGCCCACTGTGAGCAGCCACCCCACACGTGGACTGCAAGTGCTGTCAGAAGTCCACGTTATATTAACAGGCTTCTCCATACGTACAAAACTGATGGTTCCAATTTGGAAACCAAGAAGCTCTTCAAAATTATAATGGTGATCCTCCTTAGGATTGGCATGTTTGGGAAGTCCCTCTGATGGCCTCCAAAATCAAGCAAGCAGATTCTAGCTAACCAGTGTCCATGGACAAAAAGCATACACAGTTCCTCGGGAGCAACAAGATTCATCCCCCTAATGCTGTACTCCAATCTTGACTACTTCATGAAACTATTAATACTGTGAACCAAGAATCTTTTATTCAAAGAATTTAAATATACATCAATGAAAGGAAATATATTAATATAATAATTAAATCACATCAAAATGTTCATGTAAGAAAAAACTTATAATCAACACTATAAATGCTATGAAGGGATCTGCTAAAATTCGACATCATTTACTGATTTATAAATCTCGTCCAAACAAAACCTTTTAGGAAATTGGGTATAGAAGATTTCTTTAAAAAGAGAAAGAATAGCTATTTATATAACCAACGACCAATCTTTATGTTTAAAGGAAAGAATAGCTACAACAACTATCATCTAAAATTATTCTGGAATGTCTGGCCAATAGGTTAAGATATGAAAAAATATAGGAATTGCAAATATTGGTAAAGTTGAGATACAGTGTTTAATATTTGCAAATGATATCATTATACACAAAATGCCCAAAAAGAAAAATTATAAATTAATTGAACTATTAAATATTGAGTAATGCTGCACATTACATAATAAATACACAAGAACAAAATCCTGGAATTGCCTTTTCCTCTACATTTTGGAATTTATGATATTCAAATTTAGAGATTCCTACGTGAGATTTATAAGAATTGTTCCTATGTATCTTTCGACTTTTTCTTCCTCCATTTTTTGGTGCCTTTGTTCTATATTCTTTCAAACGTCTAACTTTATTTTCCAGCCTTCTTTTGATATTTTTGGTAATTAATCATATTAATTTTATAACTTTCCCCTTGTTGAAAATTCTTTCGCCTTTGAGATCAGTTTGTACATTTGTTTTTACTCCCTAATTTTACCCTCTGGAACTCTTAATTTTCTACAGACACCTCATGATTTTTAACTTTTTATGCTTAAAAGTAAAAAACTAGGTTCATTACCTGTCTGACAATTTTTGTTTTGTTTTTGTGTAAATAAGTAGGTCTCTTTTCCACAGCAGGATTCTTTGTCGAGAAGGCTGACTGGAATCTTTATGACAAGTTGCTTTGATTTTCAGGCTTTATTCTAGAACTCATGGTTGAAGAATAAGAAAGCAGAGAAGATAAGAAGCGCTGTGGCCCCCTAGTCACATGCCCTTCTACACACACATACACACACACACATCCGCCCACATGCACACACCAGAATTCTTTATTCATGACAGGAAGATGATTCAATTCATTTGGCAACAATATTCTGGGTCTTGGCCAGTAAAGGTACCCCTTTATCCTACCTGAGTGAGGAAGGGTATTTAAAAGAGAAGGACACCTGTCTCAGCTGTTCCATACATTGTCTCTCAGGAAATCAACACGGGTGTTCTACTACTGTGAATTTTCAAGTCTGTGTGAGCTTTACTTGGCTGGTATTTCAGAAACAGACGCAGAAACAATACTTTCTAATTTCTATTCCAGGCTTCTCTTTCACTTATTTTTTCTCAGTTAAGATGATGTATCATCTGAGAATCTTGCTTCTAACATGATAATTAAACTCACTCAGCTATACTCTCTATAAATTTCGGTCCTCAATAGTTACTCAAAAATCCTGATTTTTGTGACAATACTGTCCTTTCATCTTACTTTTACCAGCTACGTAGCCATCCCTAAACTATGCAGTTAGTTTTGCTCAGTTTGAACATATGAATGGAGATATTCTTCAAGAATTTTTCTCCTGGTTTGCTTTTTTTTTTAGCTCAACATTGAGTTTGATAGATTTAACCTTGTAGTTTGAGCTGTTTTTCATTTATTTTACTTGTTTATAATAGTCCACATGCACTGATTTATTTACACATTTTGATATTCAGGACACTTGAAATCTTTCTAGTTTGAAGTTATCAAGAGAAATGGTGCTACGAACATTCTTGTACATATTTCCCTGATAAAAGCGTGCATACATGTCCCTACGGTTATCTGACAGAAAAGGACTTGCTGAGTCATAGACTACGGGGAGCTTCTAAATCACTCGACAACGTCATTCTGTTTTAAATATGTATACATTTATACTCTAATAGCAGTGTGTGAGAATTTCCATATAGGCACATGCTTGCCACCACTTGATATTACTAAAATTATAATTTTTGCCAAAAATTATATTATTCATGTAGAATTGTGAATGTAATGTTAAAATCCCTCATTATTAATGAAATTGTTCACATATATATAAATATATAGGTTCGGACTTCCTATTATAAAGAGCTTATTCAAATTTTAGCTCTTTTTCCTACTGAGTTATCTCTTTACCTTTGACCCTTAGGACTTCGACAGTTGTGATGATTTTCAATAATTCAGCATTAAGTTTGAAGCTTATGCTATATTTTATTGCAGTACACTTGCATTAAAGGGTCTTTGTGAGGCCCAAATATGCCAAATTATTTATTATGAAAGGATGTTGAAACTATCAAGAACTTTTTCTATATCCATTGAGATATTCATATATTGTAGTCTCCATGATCTGTTTTTTTTTTTTTGAGACAGAGTCTCACTTTGTTGCCCAGGCTAGAGTGAGTGCCATGGCATCAGCCTAGCTCACAGCAACCTCAAACTCCTGGGATCAAGCAATCCTGCTGCCTCAGCCTCCCGAGTAGCTGGGACTACAGGCGTGTGCCACCATGCTGAGCTAATTTTTTCTATATATATTAGTAGGCCAATTAATTTCTTTCTATTTATAGTAGAGATGGGGTCTCGCTCTTGCTCAGGCTGGTTTCAAACTTCTGATCTTGAGCAATCCGCCTGCCTCGACCTCCCAGAGTGCTAGGATTACAGGCGTGAGCCATGGCTCCTGGCCATCCATGATCTGTTAATGTACTAACTGATGTTAATTGATTTCCAATATTAAACAAATATTGCATTCTGTGTATAAACTTGTCTTAGAAACTTATACTCTCTACATACTGCTAGAGGGAGCTTTGCTAATATTTTGTTGAGGAATATTTGTGTATATGTCCATGAGTAAAAATTTATATATTTTTGTGTATATTTTCTATTTTTAGGTTTCTATGAAGGTTATGATAGCATCATAAATTTTGAATTTTGGAATGTTTCCTCTTACTCTGTTTATTGAAAGAATTTGTTTAATATTGGGAATAGTTATTCTTTGAAAAATTGATAAAAGTTACTAAGGAATCCAACAGAGACCTGAGTTTTTATTGAAGAAATATACTTCAGTACTTTCTCAATGTATTTAGTGATACTGTGACTATTTAGTTTTTCTATTTCTTTTTGAGTTAATATTGATCATGTATATATGGATAGCTATATAAATGAGAATTTTCACATTATTGACATAATACCTTTATAATATTATCTTCTTAATATCTGCAGTTTCTGCACCGATGCCTTTTTCATTACTGATGTCATTTATACTTCTATCTTTCTTTATCAATCTTAGAAAAGATACACTAAATTTATTAATCTTCACAATAAAACAAGTTTTCATTTGGTTTAAACTCTGTTATATATTTTCTTAATTTTATATTGGTTTATAATATTATCTTTTTTTATTATTATTTATTACTTTTCACTGTTCTTTTCCCTTTTCTTGAGATGGAGGCTTAACTCTCCTAACTTAATTAAGGCTATGCATTTTCCACTAATGATGGTTTTACATGAATTTTATATTTTTGTATGCATTATTTTCATAATTAATTTTAAATATACTCTAATTTCCATTTTTTGGTTGATGTATGTATTTTATAAATTCCAAACACATGGGGTTTATCTAGTTAACTGTGATTCTTGTCTCAAATACTACAATTATAGTCAAAGAACATAATTTGAATGATTTCATTCCTTTTAAATTCCTAAAATTGTGTTATCACCAGGCATATAGTCAGTTGGTTTGGTGTATAACCCATACAAAATTCATTTTTTCTTCAGCTTTGGCATGCAGTGTTTTATATAGACTGATTAAATCAAATGTATTAGTTCAATTTATCATATCTCCTATATGCTTAGTGATTTTTTTTGTCTATATGTGCTGTCTACATTGATATAGTTACATTAAATCTCTCACTGAGATTTTAGAGTTATCAAATTTCCCTTTTATTTATTTTAATTTAGTTCCATACATTATAAGGCTATATTATAAGGTACATTAATTAGACATATTTGTTTCCCCATCTCTATTCTCTTTAGCTGCCATTTTCTCTGATTGTTGCTGTGGCAGAGGTAACCTGGCAGGACCTTATTTGACTACATGACAGACATGTTAATTTCTGTTATAAGACTTCTCTCTTTTTTTTTTTTTTTTTTTTTTTACTTTTAAAATACACTTTAGAGGCCAAGTGCAGTAGCTCATGCCTGTAATCCTAGCGCTCTGGGTGGCCAAGGCAGGAGGATTGCTTGAGTTCAGGAGTTCAAGACCAGCCTGAGCAAGAGTGAGACCCTGTCTCTACTAAAAATAGAAAGAAATTATCCAAACAACTAAAAACAGAAAAAAATTAGCTGGGCATGGTGGCACATGCCTGTAGTCCCAGCTACTCGGAGGCTGAGGCAGAAGGATTGCTTGAGCCCAGGAGTTTGAGGTTGCTGTGAGCTAGGCTGACACCACAGCACTCACTCTAGCCTGGACAGCACAGTGAGACTCTGTCTCAAAAAACAAAAAACATTTTATTTTTTGTAGCAGTTTAGATTCACAGCAAAATTGTAAGGAAAGCACAGAGATTTCCCATATACACTTTACCCCCATACCGACACAGCCTCCCCCACTATCAACATCCCCCATCAGAGTGGTGCTTTTGTTATAATTGATAAGTCAGCATCGACACATCATTGTCACCCAAAGTCCATAGTTTATATTAGTGTTCACTCTTGGTGTTGTATATTCTGTGGGTTTTGACAAATGTATGATGACATGTATCCACCATATAGTATCATACAGAATGTTTCCATTACCCTAAAAATCCTCTGTGTTCCACCTGTTCATCCCTCCCTCCAACATAACTCCCAGCAAGCACTAATCTTTTAACTCCTTTTTCAGAATGTCATATTATTAGCAAAAGTTTGGCACTTGTTCCCAAGGCCTAATCAGAAGAACGAGGACAAGTGGTTTAGGGAGAAGGATGGGAAGGTTTATTAATTTGCCTGCAAATGAGGAAAATGGCAGACTTCCATTATAAAGTACCAATTTTCCTCAAGACTTCTCTTTTGGAACCAAGTGGCTCATCTTCAGCACCCCAATAAGCCATTCATCAGAATGCACAGGCAAACTTGGAAGTACAAAAAAGTTATCATCACAGCCATCTGCTGATGACGATCACAAGGTACAATTTTGATATATCAAAGTCTACTACTAATTAGTATTTTCTTCTTGGACACAGCAATGATCCTAATATAATTTAATTTCATTAATGCCATCACATCTTATATATAATTTCTCATGTATTTTACATATGTATATGTGTATATGATATATAATGCAAATTTCCTTCAAATTTATGACTGTATCTATAGACACATGATAAATATAAAGTAATCCTACTAAAAATTCCAGACTTTTTTGTGAAATTTGATAAGCTGATCTGAATTTTACTTGTAAGTATAAAATGCCAAGAACAGCCAAGTGATTTTTGCAAAATCACGTGTTGGAAGAACTCAAACTGTAGTAATTAAAACATTATGTTATTGGTGAAAAGGTAGACAAATATCAAGCAAACTGATGTAAGAGAATGGAGAGTCCTGAAAAAAATCTATATATAATATTAATAGCAAGCAGGGGTCACATAGCAGATCGCTGGGAGTGGGTGTGGGGGTGAGGACAGGGGAAACAGTCTTGTCAGTAATGGCAAAGGATTATTAGGAATTCATTTCTAAAAGATTGCATCTCTTCTTACACCATACACATAACAAAACTTTTTTATGTGTATTAAAAAATGAAATGTGAAAAGAAAACCTACACAGCTTTTGGATGAATAGACAAAAATGTTCAAGTCATAATAGTGTTAAACCCTTCATTACAGGTTGTGCCTTTAAAAAATAAAATTGTAGACCAAGTACAGTTCTGATTTTTTTTAAATGTTATTCTGAAATAAATTGGTTTGAAGATGGGTTACTTCATTAATAGAAATCAGTAATTTAGTATATGGAGTAGGAATAATGAAATGTATTTTTTTCTGCTGAGTGACATAGAGCAAAAAGTTCTTGTGATATTTATGGGATGGAATCATAAAGTCCAATCCATAAAATGTTAAATTGCTCTATAATCTGAAAAGCAATAAACGTGACTATTTTTATTTGTACCCTTAGGGATATAGAACCAGTAGTAAGCGTATATCCACTGAGAAGCATGTTAACTTTATCAGGAATATAGGATATTCTCTACAGAAAAATAAATCTGGTGCAGAAATAAAACAAAGGATCCATTAGTAATACCCAGAAATTCAGAATATGGAAATATACAAAATAAATTTGGTATCCATGACTACTACAGAGCTATTCTTTTAAATTTATAGTACAGTGCTCTGTGTGTGTATATATATATTTATATATGTTTCTCATTTGAGAAACTAGATAATATAATCCCTGCATCAATTAACAATATTTGTTATAAGTTGATAGGAATTGTTTCAAGGAATTTGTGGTCATTTATTAAATAAGTTTTTTAAAGTTGGGAAGTTTTTTGCTATGAGAAGGAAAAAGGTTTTGATAAATACTAATTAATAAAGAACACTCATTAAATAAAAAAATTAAAATGTTCTGGAATTTCAAAATTCTAAAATTGCTTTCTAAATGCCAGGAATAGAGTCAGACAGTCCTGCATTAGAATCTTAACTTTATCTTTTATAAGTTCTGTGAATTCAAGCAAATTACTTAATTTGGGGAAGCATCAATTTTCTCAATGTAAAAAAAAGAGGAGCTATGTGTGTATGTGTGCGTGTGTGTGTGTGTGTGTATAAAAGAGTTTCTTTAAGGATTAACTAATGTCATATATGTAAAGAAATTAATACAGTGGTTGGTACAAGTTAAAATTTCATAGTACATGCTCTGTGAAATTTCTTATCTTTACTTTGGCTCTGAACAAAATTGATTACCATAACACAATAAAATTTCCAGGTCTAGGAGAAGAGCCACCAAAAAATGGAAAAGGGTGAAAATTTTTGTAAACAGGCACTGAGAGCTGACAATCTTACTTTTTTGTTGTGGAACTTAGGTCAAAACATCCAGTCTTTCACTAATAAATGTAATATTAGTTATCAGTTTTTAATAGATGCCCATGTCAGGTTGAGATCTAATCCTCTGTTGCTGGTTCATTGAGAGATTTGATCATAAATTTGAGTTTTGTCAAAGGATTTTTCAACATATGTTATGATCATATAGTTTTGCTTCTTTATTAATATGATATATAACATTAGCAATTTTCAGAAATTAAAATAACTTTGCATTCCAAGAATAAAACTCCACTTGATTATGGTGCATTATTCTGCGTACATTGCTGAATTCAATTTGTTCATATTTTTATAAGTAACTAGATTTACTTTTATGAGAAATATTGGTCTGTAGGGGGTTTTGGTTGTTTTATTTCTTTTGATGAACTTGATTTTAGTAATAGCATAATACTGGCCACGTATAATGAGTTATGTTCTTCTTTTATTTTCTCAAATACTTTTTTAAAGATCAGTATAATTTCTTCCTTTGATGTTTGATAGTACAGACCAATATCTTCCTTATGAATATAGATGCAAAAATTTTCAACAAAATCCTAACAAACCAAATTCAGGTGCTTATCAAGGAAACAATCCATCACGACCAAGTGGGCCTCATTCACTGCATCCCAGAGATGTAGGGATTGTTCAACATGCAAAAATCTATAAATATAATTCACCACATAAATAGAAGCAAAAACAAAGACCATATGATCCTCTCAATAGACACAGAAAAAGAAGTTGACAAAATTCAGTGCCTTTTTATGATAAGAACACTTAAGAAAATAGGCATAGGCAGAACTTACCTAAAAATGATACAAACCATATATGACAAACCCACAGCCAACATTACACTGAATGAGGAAAAATTGAAAGCATTCTCACTTAGAACTGGAACCAGACAGATTGCACTCTATCACCACTTCTATTCAACATAGTGCTGAAAGTCCTAGCCAGGGCAATCAGACAAGAAAAAGAGATCAAGGACGACCAAATGGTGGCAGAAGAGGTCAAACTATCGCTCTTTGCTGATGATATGATCTTATAGCTAGAAAACCCCAAAGATTCTGCCACAAGACTACTGGTATTGATAAACAAATTCACCAAAGTATCAAGTTACAAAATCAATGTGCAGAAATCAGTAGCATTCCTATATGCCAACAACAGCCAAACTGAGAAACAAATTAAAGGCTCAATACTCTTCACAATATCAACAAAGAAAATAAAATACCTAGGAATATACTTAACTAAGGATGTAAAAGACCTCTACAGGGAGAACTAGGAAACACTGAGGAAGGAAATAGCAGAGGAAGTAAACAGGTAGAAAACCATACCATGCTCATGTGTTGACAGAATCAACATTGTTGAAATGTCTATACTACCCAAGATGATCTACAGATGCAATGCAATCCCTATTAAAATACCAACATCATTTTTTGCAGATCTATAAAAAATAATTCTATGCTTTGTATGGAACCAGAGAAGACCCCGTATAGCAAAAGCAATCTTAAGCAAAAAGAACAAATTGGGAGGCATCAATTAACCAGACTTCAAGCTGTACTACAAGTCTATAGTAACTAAAATAGCGTAGTCATGCACAAGAACACAGACGTACACTAATGGAAAGAACTGAGAACCCAGTTATAAAAACATCCTCCTATAGCCATCTAATCTGTGACAAAGCAGACAAAAACATACACTGAGTAAAAGAATCCCTATTCAATAAGTGGTGCTGGGAAAAACTGCATAGCCACATGTAGAAGACTGAAACAGGATCCACATCTTTCACCTCTCACAAAAAATCAACTCACAGTGGATAATAGACTTAAATCTAAAGCTTGAAACCATAAGAATTCTAGAAGAAAATGTTGGAAAAAACTCTTGTAGACATTGGCCTAGGCAAAGAATTTATGAAGAAGACCCCAAAAACAATCACAGTAACAACAAAAATAAATAAATGGGGCCTGATCAAATTAAAAAGCCTCTGCACAGCCAAGGAAACTATCACAAGAGCAAACAGACAACCTATGGAATGGGAGAAAATATTCACACGCTACACATCTGTTAAAGGACTGGTAATCTGTACAGAATTCAGGAAAATCAGCAAGAAAAAAAATCAAACAACCCCATCAAAAAGTGATAGATTCACTGTTAAATCCACTTAGGCTTGAACTACTCTTGTGGGAATTTTCAGTCAGTAATTCAAGTTCTTTACTTGACTTAGACTTGTTGAGATGGTCTGTTACTTCTTCAGTTAGTTTTGGTGCTTTGTATTTTTCAGAAAATTGGGTCTTTTTACCCATTGTCAAATTTATTGACATATTCATAGATGTTCCCTTTATTATCCTTTTAATGCTTACAAGATCTGTACTGATGGTCTCATTCTCAATTTTGGTATTGGTAATTTGTGTATCCTTTTTTTCTTGACCAAAATTTTGTTAATACTTTTGGTTTTTAGAAAGAGCCAGCTCTTGAGTTTACTGATTTTTCTATTAATTTTCTATGTAATATATTAAAAGTCACCATGCTTCTAGTCATAGGACAAATTTGGTTTGCTGCCTATTTAAAAGTTGTTTTGGAACAAAACCATGCCCATTTGTTTACATATTGTCTATGGATTTTTTAACATTACAACAGCTGGGTTTGGTGGTTGTAACAGAGACCATAAGGTCTGTAAAGCTTAACTGTTTATTACCTGGGCCTTTACAAGAAAAGTGGGCTGACCTCCATTCTACATCATTAATGTCCACTCTGACGTTGACTATTTCTTCTTTTGTACGAGCCTTGGATTTAATTTGCTCTTATTTTTTTAGTTCATTAAGGTTGATGCATAGAGCACTGATTTGAGAGTTTACTTTTTTCTAACACAATCACTGAATGCTATAAATTTCTCTTACTGCTTAATATATTGTGTTTTCGTTTTTATTTAATTGAGTGTATTTTCCAATTTGCTTTGTGATTTAAAGTGTGAACCATGCATTATTTAGCAGTGTAGCATTTAATTTCCACATATTTAGGGATTTTTCAGATTTGTGTCTGTTATTGATTCTAATTTAACCTGTTGGGATTGGAGAACACAGTCTGAATTATTTAAATTCTTTTAACTTCATTAAGACTTATCTTATGGACAAGTATATTATCTATCTGGCTGAATATTAAAGTACTTGAAAATAATGTATGTTTTGCTGTCGTAGGTGGTGGGTTCTCTATATGTATGTTAGGTATAGTTGGCTAGTATTAAGTCTTCTATATCTTATCTATTTTGCTTACTATATTATATTATATTTTATTTTGCTATTATATTGATGACTTAAAGAAAAATAGTGAAAATTCCAACTAGTTTTGATTTATATATTTCTCCTTTCAATTCTGTATTTAAATATTTTGTAGCTCTGTATTTTTGTGCATATATATTTGTAATTGTTACATCTTCCTTTTGTGCTGTTTTATAATTTTAAATATGCCTATTTATCTCTAATAGGTTTCATTTTAGTGTATTTTTAGCTGACATTAATATAGCAACTTCACTCCTCTTATGTTAATTTCTTGCATCTTATACCTTGCATCTTTTACCTCAAACTTTCTGAACTTAAAAAACTTTTTGAACTTAAAGTACAGCTCTCTTAGACAATAATTGAGTCTTCTGTTTTGTGTAATTGACAATATATGCCTTTTGATAGATTGTTTACTCATTCACATTTAATGTAACTATCTACACGATTGAACATTAAGTGCACCACTTTGCTGTTTGCTTTAATTTGTCTGTTTTTGTTTGTCCTCAGTTTCTCTTTTATTGTCATCTTTTGTGTTAAGAAATATTTTTAGCACAACATTTTATTTTCTTTATTGACTTCTTTGCTTATTTCTTTACATTAATTTTTAGTGATTGTCCAGGAATTACAATACCCATCTTTAACGCATCATGATCTATTTCAAGTTGATACCTCTAGTAAATGATAGAAACTTTGAACAAAAATAGTGCCATACTACCCTCCTTTGTAATATTGTTGTCATATATAGTATATCGATATATATTGCAAAGCCAACAATATGATATAATAAATTTTGCTTTCAATAGTTGTTTCTTTTAAAAATTAGGAAAAGAAAAATGTATATATAGTATAGTATATAACCACAGTACACATGGTACATTCATATAATCTTGTATTTCATCATTTTATGTCATTTTTTTTAGCCTGGTGGACTTTCTTTACCATTTTCGTAGTCCACTACCAATGAATGTCATAGTTTTTACTTAAAATTGTCTTTAATTTGCTTTCATTTTTGAAGAACAGTTTCACTAGATATATAACCCTTACTGACACTTTCAATTTCTCTCTGGTTCTCACATGTCTAGTAATTTGTGATTTAAAACTATGTAGTCTAAATAATTTATTTTAATGGACTCTTAAGTTCTGTTTTGTTCTTATGGGGATTGTTTTATTCTTATTGTTGCTTTAGTAAGCAGTTAACTTGCACGGACTCAAACTCTGAGTAATGTAGAGGTGTCGATATCTCTACATAGATTTTTTGTTTGTTTGTTTTAGTTGGAAATACACACACACCCCTTGGCCTTGCTCTCCAGGGAGTTTCTTCTGAACTTGCGTGTTTTAGTGGTCAGTCCATAATTTACAAAGATTACTTTCAGACACCTCAAGTCTCTAAGACAACTCTAAGCCCTCTGCTCTCGGTGTAGGCTGCTGAATATACTATAAACCCAGCAAGACTACAAGTCTCCCTAGGCTGTCCATTGTTGCCAGCCCCTGACTTGGTTCAAAAGCCTGCGAGGATGTGTGGAGAAAGCTTTAACTCTGTATTTCTAAGGTTCTCGCACTTCCAAAAATGTCCTCAGGGAAGAAGATTATAAACACTTTTCTTATCCAAAGTTCTGGCAGTTTTCCTTGAGTGAACACTTTTCAAGTTGTCACCTACTTTCGGATAGTTCCCTGAAAAGGTTAATTTTAATAATTGTTTTATATTATACATGTTTTCTATAGAAGAAAATATCCTTCTCATGCTGCCTTTACTGTAAGGGTAATCCCATGCATTAAATTTTTAATTTCTATTTTTGAATAAATCAAATGGATACTTTTCAGGATTTTAAAATATATAAATTTCAACTGTCTGGTGAAATACTGAATATTGTCAAAATTTTGTATATATTAATAGTAGCATTTTTATGTTCATAGTGATAACTCCAAAAATTGGATGAAACATGGAATTATATGTCTATTTCCTGTTTTCTTTTTGTTTTTTTCTTTTTCTTTCTTTTTTTTTTCTTGACTGTTAATTTTTTACTAAATGGCAGATATTTTTGGCAAAACATTTGCAATAATTTAGAGAATTTCATCCTTCTGGTCGCCCAAGGCAGGGGAATCATCTTAATCAAACTAGGAACTGACAAAAACTGCTGGACTGTGGTTTTTATAAAGCTCTACTTGCTCTTCTCCTAGGAGAAGGACCACCAGGATTTCAAATCCTGTGGAACCGACTATGTCCTCTCTTCTTTGTAAATCCTGGATCCCAGTTTTGGGTTTCACAAATTGGGAAACTGCCAGAAAGTCTACTTTTACTTTCCAGAGACTTTTCATCCAGCTTAATTTCAGAATCTTTGAGATTCTGTGTGTAGTTGCTTTGCACTTACTTTTATGATAAAGACTTCCAGGGATCACAATGGAGAAGCTGTGAAATTCAATGTGACACCACTGTCTTGGAGCTCCTGAATGGGACTTTTGTTTGGTCAGCACTGGGCGACTGCTAAATACTGCTCTAACTTTCCATGGTTTTCCATCCCGCTTCTTACTTAGACTTTTGCCCTTCACAATTTAAAAATTTAACAAATACCTCAAGCTAAAATGACCAGAGTATTAATCTTCTTTGTTCCTCCCTTCTTTATGAAAGCTTGGATCTTCAAATCCTTACTCTTTTGGCAATTACAGACTTGAATTTTTTTTTTTTTTTTTTTTTTGAGACAGAGTCACACTTTATTGCCCAGGCTAGAGTGAGTGCCGTGGCATCAGCCTAGCTCACAGCAACCTCAAACTCCTGGGCTCAAGCAATCCTTCTGCCTCAGCCTCCGAGTAGCTGGGACTACAGGCATGTGCCACCATGCCCGGCTAATTTTTTCTATATATATTAGTTGGCCAATTAATTTCTTTCCATTTTTATAGTAGAGACGGGGTCTCGCTCAGGCTGGTTTTGAACTCCTGACCTCGAGCAATCCGCCCGCCTGCCTCCCAGAGTGCTAGGATTACAGGCGTGAGCCACCGCGCCTGGCTTACAAACTTGAATTTTTAAATCTCCAGCCATAAGGGACTTCCAGGTGATCTGTTGGCTTCTTTTCCTCCTGGCTAAAGTCATCTTCATTTGCAGCCTCTTGTATCAAACCAAAAACGGGGACATTCCCCTAAGAAGGATGCTTTAATGAATGCTTTCTCTCCTTCCTATAGTTCTTTTAGGATCTTAATGCTTGAATCCTGGTTGCCTCAATAACTCCCTAATGCTTTCGATCAGATTATTTTTTGCATTTTATTTATTTTGACATTTTTTTCTGTGAGTCTTTTTCAAATTCAAGCTATTCCTTTATCTCAAAAGTGGAATTACTAAGCATGTATTAATCACTGACAGTAAAGATGCCTTTTAATGTTCCTCGGCAAATTGCTTTGAACATTCTTGCATTTATATTATTAGGGTGAATTTCAGAATCAGTTTATCAAGTTCCTTAAAAAATCCCATATATTTCTTAATAGATTTGCTTTGAATATTGAACATTTTGCTAAGACTCAACTTTATAAACATTGAAACTTAGACCTTCCATTCATAAACATAAATTTATTCCTATTCTTTCTAATGTCTGTATCAATAGGTCTTCAATTTGACCTATTTTATAGAAAACAACTCTTAGCTGTTTATTTACAGTGTATAGGACCTATAATATTGATTTTGTATGTTAATGTTTATTTTTATGTGCCCATCTAACTGAACTATTATTTCTAATAGTTTTGACTTAATTCTCTTGGATTTTTTTGACAATTATATTTTAAGGAACAAGAAGAAAAATAAAGAGATGTTTTAGGCCAAAAATATATATGTTTCCTCTTTATTTCCAAATTTTGTAACTCCTACTCATTTATCTTATTTCGTCACTTTGACTAGGACAATAATAAATAATATCAACAAAGGTAAGCCTCTTTGAATTCAATGGAATACATCTAATTTTTACTAGGTTGATGATTGCTATAATTTTCTAGTGATTAACTATTATCAGGTTCAGAAAGATCTGTTTTACTCCAAGTGTCCAAAGAGATTCCAATCAAAAAGTAGGTGATGAAATGTATTGGATGATTTTTTGAATTCATCATATTTCATCTATGAATTCTTGAAATTATACTATTCCATCTGTTATTACAGATATAGGAAATTGTATACATTTTCTAAAGTTGAATCATCATTACATTCCTAAATTTAACTTTCTTAAATTATTAATTTAATATACTACTTGATTATCTTTATGAATATTTTATTTAG
>VSMD01075349.1:0-21211 GCA_008750895.1 Mirza zaza | reverse complement strand
GCAGCTCTGCTGGCAGCAGCACTTGTGCTGGCAACAGCCCTTCCCGCAGCCGCCGCCGCAGCCGCACGAGCCGCACGAGCGGCGGCAGCAGCAGATCACGGGCGTGCTGCAGCACCCCCCGCAGCAGCCGCGGCAGCAGGGGCAGCAGCCCGAGCAGCAGCCCACGCGGTAGCACCTGCAGCCGCCACCGCAGCCGCCACCGCAGCCGCCACCGCAGCCGCCACCGCAGCCACCACCGCAGCCACCACCACAGCCACCACCGCAGCCACCGCAGCCACCACCGCAGCCACCACAGCCACAGCAACCCATGGTGTCAGTAGAGAGGACTCAGGCAGAGTGAGGAAGGCGGACTCAGGAGAGGTGAGGGAGGTCTGGTGCCTCCTTCTGCTGGGGGAGGCCCTTATGTACCATCTTGAGAAAGGGGACAGGGAATGAGCCAGGACACCTGACCAGTGGTCACTTCCCTGTTGTTCCTGCTGCAGTTTCCACAACAAGGTTGTCTAGGGCTGTTCCTTGTTTACATCCTTGCAGATTATATTTGACCCAATACATTTGCTCATTTTAACTTTTCTTTATTAAAGTCATTTTAGGAGCAAAGCCAAGAAATGCTGACATTTAAGAGAGGACTCTACATCTTCTCAGAAACCAGCTGAATATTTGAGATTTTGAATTAAACTAAGACTTGGGTTTGCTGCCAGCTCCTTTTCCATCTCTCCTCAATGTTTTCTCTCCTTGTCTTCAGTTAGAATCGCCCTGCTTTAAGAGAAACTCTTGGGATATAAAGAAGGGTAAATATGAACATCCAAATGGAACACATCATTTTTTCAAAAATGCTCACATCATCTACTTGAGCATAGTTCACACCTCATTAAATTGGCGTATTTTCTTTTTATGAGTTTGCACTTTCCCAGCTATATTTCTAAAGGGATCTTTATAGCAAATGACCCTCTTCTCTTTTTCTTTACCCCTCAAAAGTGTCTATGAAGAGCCTTGGTGCAATGCCCCGTTGCCCCTCACGCTCCTCCCAGCCAGGTGCTCACACTCACACGCAGGTGTCGATTTCCACTTGTGTGTCCCCCAATTACTTCCTCAAATGGGCGTCTCCAGCTCAGACCCTCCTCCAGACCCCAAATCCATTGACAGCCAACTCTACCTCCTCCCCCAGGGGTCTCAGGGACACTTCCGGTGTCACATGCTCCAGACCCAAGTCATAATTTTCCCGTCCCCATCGCCAGCCCTCCACCAGATAAAGGTAAATTTTTCTTCCGTTGCTTCTTTTCCAAGTTGCCCATCTATTTTAAAAAGTCATCTTTGAATCCTTCTTTTCTCTCAGTTCCATATCTAGTCTTTCACCAAATTCCGTTGCTTCTGCCTCCTTAGTAGCTTCAAACCTACTCACAAATCTCCAGCTCCACTGCAGGCCTCACCCCATTCATGCAACCACCTGAGCAGCCGAAAATGTTCTCTTTGGTCCAAATACCACAGAGATGATTTGGGTCATTGATAAACAATGCCAATCAGCCCTAATGACTTCATAGCACTCCCTCTCACTCAAATTTCTAAAGAACTACTTTGCCAAGTTGGGAAAACAGTCTTCGGGCAGTGAGCCTGTTACAAAATGAAGCTTGGAGGATCTTGTCTGCACTAGAATGTTGGCTACTGTCCCCTGAATGGTCACTGATCGCCAGAGACGCCCCCTGCATTGTCATGCATGGAGAAGACTGCTTACATTTGCACTTTTCTTCCCTTATATTTTTATAGCCTCCTTGTTGATCACCAATTCCAAACTCACCATGATCCACAGCTGTAACTTCCCCTCAGAGCCATAAACTTCCTTTTCTCCACACATCAGAGCCCTCCCTCGCTCTCCCCAAGCTTCTCTGGCCTCTGGACCATGTGTCCTTGCGTACATCTCCCCTGCTCTCCCGAAATAGCCCAACTGCCTGCTGTCCCGGGGGCCCAGGTCAGGCTACTTAGCACAGAGGTGTTTCTCTCAGACATCAGTAGATATCACCTAATCAAGGAGAAAAATTAATTCCTCATCCAAAGCTAAAGATACCAAGAATTACATCACCAGCATTCAGACTCCTAAGAGGATTTATTTCTGCTTTTAAAATAATCTGTAAGGCCTGGGGGTGCAGAAGACAAATCACAGTGGATGCTTCACATGAACAAATGGGGAGCAGAAGCTCCCAGCCCAGCAGTTTTCACTGGTCAGTAAATGGAATGATGGCACCTGACCTTGGCAGTGACCTTTGAATCCATCACCGTTTTCACAGCCCAGCTTGCAGTGTTACTATTGCAATACTCCCTGAAGTCAGGGACTGTGACTTCAACTTCACAGTATCCACCCCGTAGAGGCTCACAGATCACCTGGCTCTCTGATGACATGGTGGTTTGCAAACCAGTGCCGGCAACTCACATGCACGGTGCGCGCTCCCCGGGCTTCATGGGAAGAGGAGAAACCTTCTCCTGCCTGTTACTACTGACCACCTTATCATGGCCCTAGCTCCTAGAGTGCTTCCCTAGAACTTCTGGGCCTTTTTCACTTATACTGGAATGCGTTTTTATGAAAAATATAAACAGAACTGAAAATGGGAAGACAAAGATATCTGAAAGGGAAGTAAATAAGAGATGAAGAGATTCTTCCATGTGCATACAGTCAAATAACAAGGAAGTGGTCACGTGTCTTCCTTCTCTCCCAGCGTGGTATATAAGGGCCTCCCCCGGCAGAAGGAGGCATCAGACCTTCCTCACCTCCACCGATTCCTCACTCCTCACCTCGCCTGAGTCCTCTCTACTGACACCATGGGTTGCTGTGGCTGTGGTGGCTGCGGTGGTGGCTGCGGTGGTGGCTGCGGTGGTGGCTGCGGTGGTGGCTGCGGTGGCGGCTGCGGTGGCTGCGGTGGCGGTTGCGGTGGCGGCTGCAGGTGCTACCGGGTGGGCTGCTGCTCCGGCTGCTGCCCCTGCTGCCGCGGCTGCTGCGGGGGGTGCTGCAGCACGCCCGTGATCTGCTGCTGCCGCCGCTCGTGCGGCTCGTGCGGCTGCGGCGGCGGCTGCGGGAAGGGCTGTTGCCAGCACAAGTGCTGCTGCCAGCAGAGCTGCGGCTGCAAGAGGCAGTGCTGCTGCTAGGCGGCCGCCCGGCGCTGGACAGGCGCTGCAGGCGCTGTGCTGTGGGTAAGCCCCCTGTCTGCACGTGCTGGGGGGAGGCAACTTGCGCCCCTTGCCCAGTCTTTCCTGCATCCCATCCCGTCTACTCCTGCTTTCTCCCGTCTCCTGCACTTTACGGCAAATTCCTCATTGGTTCTCATGCTCTCCAGCAGTTCAAGTGACTGTTTCCATTTTTAAGGCAGTCACATGGACATCGCATGCAATGTCATCCAGGTACAAAGAGGCAGGATATCTTGATTATTGAGCTCAGCAAAATGGTATAATAATTTTTTCTGTACTTTTTTTTCTTTGAATTTGTTAAATCTATGATTAAGTCTTCTTATGTGTACCACATATGGTCTGTCTTTTCTGTGGTCATAGATGCTTTCCTAAAAAAATTTTTTATTGACATTTACTAATGACCACTTCCTTGTTGTTGTTATTTGACTGTATGCACATGGAAGAATCTCTTCATCTCTTATTTACTTCCCTTTCAGATATCTTTGTCTTCCCATTTTCAGTTTTCTTTTACTTTTAAAAAATCGATACATAAAAGATATATATATTTTGGAGGTATATGTGATATTTTGATAAATTCATATGCTGTATAATAATCAAATCAGGGTAATTGGGATATCTATCACCTTAAACATTTATTTTTTCCTTTATGCTGGGAACATTCAGATTATTGTTTACTAACTGTTTTGAAAAATATAATTGGTCATTGTTTATTATTCTCACTCTACTGATTTATAGAATACTAGGTCTTATTTCTTCTATCTAATTGTATTTTTGTACCCATTAATCAATCTCTCTTCGTCTAAAAATTTCTTAATAAAATTCAAAAATAAACTCTGAACAGTTTCCCTTAGTTTTTCATCAAACTACCATTAATTATGATTTCCCATGGATAGAGGCCAGTAAGCATACACACATAATTATGCCCTTGTGTGATTTACAAGCCATTCATACACAAATAACCACCAACACAAGGTAGAATAATAATAAATATTTTGAAAAGTCTACATTGATGTGGCATGTCATGGTGAGGAGGAACTCCACATTGTTGGATGGGGAGTGGGTGTAATTCAAAGGAACTGGAATATCTTCAAGAAGGAAGGGACATTTTGAATGTGTTTTGAAGAATTAGTAATGTTTTGACAAGTGGAGATGGTTGGGGGCAGATATTCCAAGAAGAAGGGCAAAAAAAAAGTGAGAATAGAAAAGTTTGAGGCATACATGGGCACTAGTAAGTCATCAGTATATCAATATAGGTTGTTAGAAATCAGCAATGAAAGGAGACCATACCTACAGTTTGCAAGGCTGAGGGCTTAAGCATAGGAGCAGCAGCTTGACTATTATAGGAACGCTACTGATTTTCCTACATTGATTTTGTGACCTGAGACTTTGCTGAATTTATTTATCAATTCCAGGAGTCTCTTGGTGGAATCTGCGATGGCAGCTGTGGTGGTGGCTGCGACGGTGGCTGTGGGAAGGGCTGTTGCCAGCAGAGCTGCGGCTGCAAGCTAGGCGGGCCGGCCCGGCTCTGGGCAAGAGCTGCAGGTAACTGCTCTAGGTAAGCTTTTCCCTTTCTCTCTGCTCCCGTCAGCATTGTAGGTCACAAGTATGACCTGAGCCTATCCCCAGCCCTCAGGAATCTCACATTTCTATAGTTTTTGTGATTCTACCTGCATTTAATAATCAGCAACCAAAGCAATAAATGTGCGGCCTTCTCTGTCAAAGACCATTCCAGTCCAGCCCTCAACAAAATGGAGTCAAGATGATTAATGTTATTCCTTCTTAAAATACCTCAAGCTTTGTCTTGGTTTGTGTCCTGTTTTTACCACTGCATTGGCATATCTGTATACACAAAGCAACTATTGTCTTAATAAATTATACCAAATCAGTCTCAAAGAGCCATCTCTTTTTCTCTTTCCAGTTTCTAAACTGTCCACGAGGAAAGTTTTATATCAACAGATGAGCAAAGAATCAAAAACTAGCTAAATCGTTTGTGACAGACACAGATAGATTAATGGATGATGAACGCATTGTGGGTTTATCGAGAAGGGAGGGACTTGAAAGTACATCCTCAACCTTGGAACTTCAATGTCTTAAGCCAAATCTCTCCCCAAATCTCTCTTGATAGTCTTAGCAACAGACCTCGAAGGTCATACAGGCACTTAGGAGCTTGATCACTTTTGAGGCTTATCCTCAAACCTCCTGCAATCCTCTCCTACTGTCCATTGATTTTGGTTGTCATAGTCTCATTGCCAAGAACTACTCCAAAAGGCAACACAGACAGAGGCCTCGGGTCCCTGTGATCCACGCTGTGCTGTCTGCTCAGCAGTCACTCCTGCCTGACCAGCTCTGTCCTCCACGTCTTCTCTCCCAGATCCGGATAACAAAGTTCAGCTCTAGCCATGGCAGGTACCATGGAAGTTCCTACATAAGCCAGTCCAGACTACAATGGGAGAAGATCAGCATTAAAATCAAAAAATCATACCCCCTCCCACCTGAGGGTGTACACACACACACAACAAAATATGTCCCAGAATACCCCTTCTGCTAATAAGTGCTCTCTGATTCTTTTCTGTGTAGACTGCAGATTCTGGATCCACTGTGGTTGGTTTAGCAGCAAAGTGAGAGAGAAAGGAGGCAGGGGAGGGGGCTGGATAGTGCCAGCCGGGGTGGGGCAGTGGGGCGGGGCCATGGAAGCTGAGCTCCTTGCCTGTGTCTCTAGGTGGAGGACATTGTTGCACCACCCCACAGGCCTACGTGGGGTGTTTCCTTGTCACTCTAAGCAGAGCCTGGCATAGGATAGAAGCTTAAACAGGTTGAACTGGCCAAATGGAATGATTTAAACCAAAGGAAATGTGACTTGAACAACCACGTCAGATCAGACTTCCCAAGATGGGCCTGGGGAAAGATAGTCTTCCTTCACCCTTGCAATTCCGAAGATGGGATTTGAGGAAGGTGGGTGTGAGATGACCCTCCCAAAGTCTAAGGCAGCAAGGTGGTTTCTGGCACCCACCTGGCTCTGGTTCTATTTGCTTTGCCACCTCCCTGGACCTCTAGTGCCCTCAGGCTACACAAACCCCCTAGTTACTTCCAGCCTTTAGGAGTTTTCCCTGGTACCTCACCCTCTGACTCACACTTGCCCTCCCAGGCTTTGCCTTTAGAGCTGCCCCTTCCCACATGGCTGTTTTCAGCTCAGAGCAACAGGTCAAGAGAGAGGCCCCAGTCTGTCCTTCATACCCTATGGCCAGGGGCGTCAGCTTTTCCTCACTGAGGAGCCCTTGAGTCCTCTTTCCCACATGGCAATGCTGATCCATGCCGTCGGAAGAATTCTGGGACCCACAGCCCCTCCTGGCAACCGAGACCCAACATGTGTAAGGCTCTCGCTCTCCCTACCCCACTCACTGGAATGTGAGTTTGTTTTCAGTCAGCATAAGCAGAAGACATGGCTGTCAGGATTTACCAGGGTGTCATTACTCAGCATCAACATGAGTTTGTGAAATAAAGAACCCAGGTAAAAGGGTTCATGGTTTGCATTTTTTTTTTTTTATGAGACGGTCAGTCAGGTACGTCTACAAGAAGAGACAGAGGAGGGGCTCAGGACACCACAGGTCTTTGTCTTCACAGGTCCCAGAGAGATGGAGCCCCTGTGTGCCAAGAGGGCTCCCAGGGGAGGTGGCACCAAGGGAGCAGACACAGCCAGGCCAGTGAGGACCCCCAGGCTCACTCGTGCAGTCAGCATGGAGTTCACAAGCAGCAGCCGCCAGGGGACTCATCAGTGCCCCTGAGTGTCAGAGGAGGGCAGGAAGGGGAGCTTGTGGCAGGGTTGACCTTGTCACATGCTCACCTACAGTGCACCAGTGACAGTTACTGAACATTTATTTTCCAGGCATGGTCCCCACTGGGGGACACCGAGACAACATTCTTTCAGTTAAAAAGGTGATGATTTGGCATAGAGAAGACTATGTGATATAGCCACTGAATAAAAAAGGAAAGAGCATGTTATACTGCACATAGTTCACCCGCGAAATTACATAAATGAAAAACAAAGCATATAGAGGTCCCTGTTTTGTTACCCTTTTGTTAGGGGCTGAAATTTTTATATCGAAGTCCTAATTCCCAGTACCTCAGAATGTCACTGTATGTGAGATAGGGTCTTTAAAGAGGTAATTAATTTAAAATGAGGTCATTAAAGTGGGCCCTAATCCACTATGACCAATGTCCTTATATGCAGAGGTAATTAAGACGCAAGCACATGCTGAGGGGAGACATGTGAAAACAGGGGGAAGACAACTGTTTACGAGCCCAGGAGAAAGGCTCTAAGAAGAAGCCAAACCTGCTGGCATCTTGACCTTGGACTTCCAGCATCTAGAATTGCGAGGAACTAAATTCCTCTTGTTGAAGCCATGCAGTCTGTGGTCCTCTGTTACGGCAGTCCTGGCTAAGGGGGACACTCTCTTGGTCGTGTGTGATGAGTAGCCAGCCACATGTACGAGTTGTGTGGAGGCTGAGCTGCGGACCTAAAGAGATGCTACAGCTTAGGTGAATGTGTGCGACAAATTGTCCTTAGCGTTTAGATGAAGGAACACGCTGTGGTTGTACCCATGATGTGGCATGTGCATGCAGTGTGGTCCTGGCTTTCCTTTCCACCCTCAGCTCTTTCTTCTGCCTCCCAAGCATTTTCCACGTTAATTCCCAGCACATGAAGCTACCACTGGATTTCAGTAAAATCCATGAGGAAATCAGGGTCAATGTCTGGGGGCTGGGACGAGAGCTGGAGGCGCTGGGAACAGCACGCTGTGTGTGGGGGTCACCTAGCCTACCTCTCCCCTCAGCTGAAATGGCTGTATGCACCTCTCTGTAATCCAATTGTGGATTTGGGTCTTTGTTCAGGTTACCTGAATAATTAGCACAAATATGGTCAACGTCCCTTACAGCAGGGGAATTTATAGGCAGGGCCTATAGGGATTTGCAGACCAAGTGACAATGACATCAGATTGAAAAATGAAAACAATTTGCTGGGCACAACTGAACTACAGAAATATTTATATTTTCTTTAAATTTGGACTCATCTTGTTCTTTTTGACTCTTAGTCCATCTGAGAAACTAACACCTCGGGGCAAAGGGCTGAGAAAACTTACAGCAGAGACTTGCTGGCTGAACTTCACATTGTGGTCCACAGTCTCTGCCACTAGTTGCACCAGCCTCCAGCCCAAAACCCTCTCTGGCACTGCTCCGAAATACGCCAGTTGTGATGGGGAGAAAATATATGGAAAAGTCCACAGGAAAGAAGAAGCCCCAAGATCTAGTGCTATGCAACCATTCCAGATGTTTTCAGAACGGTCCTCCCAGCACAGGAATATTGGAATATTGTGGCAGACACCACTCTTGGCCTAGGATCACATCTCTTTGTGCACAAGCCCCCACCCAAAGACACTCCATAGCAGAACTGCTCCATCTTTGACCTGGCCTCAGCCCTCTGACCTCTCTCTGTATCTAGGGATTTCTCCACGCACGCTGGTCCACAGAAAGTGGTCTCTTATAAAAATCCTTAATGCTTCTAAAGACTACCCATGGTCTGAATAATAAGATACCATTTATGGTACCAATAATCAACTGAAGGGTGATTATTCCCTTTAGCTAATGATTGTCTAGCTTTCTCTCTAGGCATAAAAGAAACATAGATGCTGCAGGAAGGTGTTCTCATCAGAAACAGACTCCTCTGTCTGGCAAAAGGACATAGATTAGATGATTTCTCCAGGTCCCTGAGGCTTATAAATTCAAAAGAATTAGAAAAGAATTAACAAAAGCATAAATCACAGTTTAAGTTAATAAGTAAGATCTGAAATGAATTAGAAAGAAATCGGAAACCTTAACAATACTCCAATCACAGTTAAATTAATTTAGACAGAAAAGCGAACAGCAATTCAGTTGAAGGCAAGTAGCGGGGCCCAAGACTAAAGAAAGCAAAGAGAATCCAGATAAACCAGCGTCCAACAATACCCGCTTGGTCAGCACAACCCAACGCATTCACTGTGTAGTTAGGGAAATGCAAAAGCTAAACTAATAATATCAAAGCTCCAAATGTGCACTGCTGAGCGAATTTATAGGGAAGTAAAAAGACAAAAACCTGCTCAGAAGAGATGGAACTCTGCCCTCCAGGCAAGGAGGAAATGGCCCCAGGAGAGGGAAATCTAAAGCAAATGTAGTTACCTGTGTTTTGGTAATAAATGTCTTTCTGAAATTTTGTTTGAAATTGGTTCTTTTTGAATAAAACAGGGTTTTGAATGCATTTGGGAGACCTGTCTATCTCTAAATGAAACTCCCACCTCAAAAGCGAATTCAAATCGCAGACAGAAGTCAGTCTGTCAAGCACTGTGTTTGGGAATGAGAGTCCAGGGCAGCGGGGTAGGAAGACTGGTGTCAGCGTGTTTGACTTACTCTGCCAGCCCTGACCATACACCAGAGGCCTTTGAAGGAAGATTAGGATTTTCTAGGATGTGGGATATGGGCAACCAAAATAAAGGCAAAGAGAAATTTTTAATGATAAAGTTTTATTTTATTAGAAAGTAGCTGTTGAAAAATAGGAATACGAGATAGAAAAGGAGCAGAGAAAACCACACCAATGGGAAAGAAATGCTCGTAAACATCAAAAAGTATCTTGGGAATCACGATCCTCTTTGACTCACCTCAGTGACGTGGACTGTTCTTTTTGGCTGTTTGCTAGTAGGTAGGAAACTTTTCAGAAAGAAAGACTAGGGAGACCCAAAGAAAAAAAGACAAAAGCTTAAAAGCCAGGGGCAAAGTCCCAGCCCAGGAGGATAACTACCAGGATACACAGGGGACGGGTAAGGCAGGTCGACGAGGTGGAGGGATGTCCCCAGCATCTCCTGCCCAGGGACAGAGGCCAGGCGGCGCGCCTAGCAGCAGCACTGCCTCTTGCAGCCGCAGCTCTGCTGGCAGCAGCACTTGTGCTGGCAACAGCCCTTCCCGCAGCCGCCGCCGCAGCCGCACGAGCCGCACGAGCGGCGGCAGCAGCAGATCACGGGCGTGCTGCAGCCCCCCCCGCAGCAGCCGCGGCAGCAGGGGCAGCAGCCCGAGCAGCAGCCCACGCGGTAGCACCTGCAGCCGCCACCGCAGCCGCCACCGCAACCACCGCAGCCGCCACCGCAGCCACCACCGCAGCCGCCACCGCAGCCACCACCGCAGCCACCACAGCCACAGCAACCCATGGTGTCAGTAGAGAGGACTCAGGCAAAGTGAGGAGAGAGGACTCAGTGGAGGTGAGGGAGGTCTGGTGCCTCCTTCTGCTGGGAAGGCCCTTATATACCACGCCGGGGAAGAATATTGACCTAAGACTTGATGCTACTTCCTGTTGTTTGTGCAAATATCCATAGCAGAACCTCACATGGTCTTTTGTGCACTTCCTTAATGGGTCCTTCAGACTTGAACAACTTGCTAAATTTAGCTTTTACGTGTCTTTTAAAAACCATCTTTAATTTAGAACAGAAAACGACTAACACCTTCTCTTTCTTTTTTTTTTTTTTTTGGTAATTGTACAAATCAGAGTGGGATTACAATTTCCCTCAGCTACTGTTACATTTTTCAGTTGTTTCAGCCCAGAACAAAAACTTATCATTTATAACTGTTTATTAACTTGTAAAAGATCCTTTTATATAGAGGAGAACATTTTGAAAAATGGAAGGGAAAGAGTGATCCCGGGTTCTATTATTACATCCTCCCTAGGCAGAGGTCCTTGGGTATTTCTTTGTCCAATAACATGAGTTAGTGAACTCCCTGATTCAGAGAACAGGGAATGCTTTGTTTTCAGTGGTTACTACAGAGCATCCTGAGTGTCGTGTCAGATGGGAGAAGCACGTCCTCTAAGCTGACCATTCCCAAGTCACCTGCCAAACCCAAAGTGGCCTTTGCTGTCATCAGCCTATGAAATAAGGACAAACCTGAAAGCATGTTTCTGACAGTTGCCTGGTGTCTGGGTGACTATAGACCCCCATGGAATGCTTACTTGAAAAGTGGTTAGTTCCAACTGGCCTTCCCAACACAGAACACTCTCCTCTGTCAAAGGTAAATAGTGAAGGCAATCAAGAAGCCAGAATCTACAGGCTGTGGTCCTGTTTCCACGTTGTCAGAACACAGTGTTCTTGTCAGTCACCTGAGACAACTCCAGGCAGCACAAGACAAGGACAGCCCAGGAGTCCTCTCAGTGCCATGCAGGACCCTGAGTTGGAGGAACTTGTAATTCCCCTGTGTGAAGGGAAATTTTAAGTGTCAACTTGACTGGGCTAAGGGGTGCCCAGGTAGCTGGTGAAACACTATTTCTGGATGTGTCTGTGAGGGTGTTTCTAGAAGACATTAACGTTTGAATCAGTGGACTTGATAAAAAAAGATCACCTTCACCAACATGGGTGGGCATGGCTGTGGTCTGAACGTGGCCCCAGTTTTCGTGTGGTGGAAACTAACCCCTCCACTGCAGCAGTGTGCGAGGTGGGGCCTAGGAGAGGTGATGGTGTCAGGAGGCTTCTGCCCTCATGAATGGATTAATGCTGAAATAAAAAGGGCTCCTGAAAGCAGGTTCACCCCATGTGAGGATACACAGTTCACCCCTCTCTTGCCCTTTCACCTTCTGCAATGTGAGGACACAGCCTCACCAAATGGCAGTGCCTGGACCTTGGACTTCTCAGCCTCCAGACAGAAAAGAAATTTCTATTTTTTATAAATAACCCAGTCTCATGTATTCTGTTATAGCAGTATAAAGGGGCTAAGACAGAAGCTAGTACGAAAGGAGTGGGCTGTTTTGTAACAAATACTGAATATGTGGAAGTGGCTTTGAAACCGAGTGATGGGTAGAGGCTGAAACAGCTTGGAAGTGAATTCTGGAAAAAGCCTATATTGTCCTAAACAGCATGTTGGCAGAAATATGGACATTAAAGCTGTTCTTCTTAGGTCTTAGATAGAAATGAGGATTATCCTCTTGGAAACCGGAGGAAAGGCCATCCTTGTTATAATGTGGCAAAGAACGTGGCTGAATCATGTTCTTGTCCTAGGGCTTTATGAAAGGCAGAGCTTAAGAGCAATGAACTAGGACACTGGGCAGAAGAAATCTGTAAACAGCAACATGTTCACGGTGATGTGTGGCTTTTCTCAATTGCTTATGGTAAAATATGAGAAAAGAGGAATGGTTTAAAGATGGAATTTATAATGAAAAGGGAAGCAAAACATAAAGATTTGGGGAATTCTCACACTGGCCATGTAAAGAATTGAAAAAGCATGTTTAGGAGAAAAAGACAAAAGAGTGTACCCAAGCAACCATTTGATAAGATCAGCATGGATGGCAGGGAGCCAGGTGCTGTTCAGCAGGACGGTGGCAGAATGACCCCAAAGGCATTTCAGATGCCCCTTCCCCCATCACAGACCCAGAGTGCCAGGGCCTTGGGGACAGAACAGTTTCAGCGGATGGACGCAGGGTGCCCATGAGAGCTGGTGGCTCGCTGCCCAGGGCCACCTCAGGTCTCTGCTCCCTGTGTCCCCGTGTGACATTCTTCAGTCATCCCAGCTGTGGCTCAAGCAGCCCCATATGTCACTCAGATCACCACTCTGGGGGCCACCGTTCATGAACATTGGTAGCATCCACATGGTGCTAACTGTGCAGGCCTGCAGGGTGCAAAAGCTGTGAAGGTAGAGCTGAGCTGCTGCTGCCTAGATTTCAAAGGATGCCCCAGAGTCCCCACTAGGGCAATGCCTAGCAGAATGGTAGGGCTGGAGCTGTCCCCAAGACTCCGGAACTGTAGAATCACTAGTGTGCAGCACCAACCCGGGAAAGCTAAAAGGCATCCGACTTCATTGAGAACCGAAGTGAGGCCTGCACCCAGCAAAGCCATGGCGGCAGGGCTGCCCAAGGCCTTAGTCATTCAGTCAGCGTTTAATAAATACTTGTTGAATGTGTTGATCAATGAGGTTATTAATTAAATTTATCCATCATTATGTACTATGTGGTTCCTCTTGGCTTCTTCTAAATCCCCCTGCCCTGACAACCATTATTCTGGGAGTCTCCAAGAGGTGTCAGCGTGTCCACAAACACAGCCCTCTCCGCTGCCCTGTGCAGTGGCCTTTTCGTCTGCCTCGTCTTCCTGCCCTGGCCAGTCTCCCAGGGCCAGCAGTGATGTGGCGTTGAGGCCTCGTATTCCAGAAAGGCTGTGATGACACGTGGCAGACGCCACCCCCTGCAGGCACGGGTTGAAGGTCCTGTGCAGGTCCAAAGGGATGCCATGGTGGCCCCCAGCCCTGTCACTAGCCGCCACAGTGTGTTGTAGTCGCTGCCAGTGCTAACATTCCTGGCCACATCTTTGCCAGTGTCACCCTGCCCTGATGTCCCTCTGGTGCAATGGAGAGAATGTCTTTTTCTGGCCTTGTACCACACTCTGTTACCTGGTCCCAAAATGCTGCCCTGGACTCTCCGTGTCTCACAAGGAATTTTTCTCATTGTCTTTTCTCCATATGCCTCAGGCACAAGTCTGTAATGGGATGCAATTGTAACAGGTCCACAACATGGACCTGTGATATATATTTTATATATACCACTCATAATATAATAATATATATGTATTCATAATAATATGTGTACTATTCGAAATATCTCTAATAACTGGAGGATTGTTATAGAGCCAAACTATATTGTTTGACTCCTCTCCCTTAAAACAACTCTACTAGTTTCTATTTTTGTTTTGTTTGTTTCAGTTTTTGTTTTGTTAGGATGTCCCAGTCTTCATCCCCAGAGACCCCTGGAAAGCCCACTTCACCGAGGAACTTAAGTTTAAACTGGGACAGTCACTCCCCGAGTGTAAATGACATCATTGGAGACAGAACTGATAAAAATTAGTGGCTACCCATATGGCTTTCCAATTCCTTTTTTCTAATTCAATAAGCTAGTCAACAAGTACCACAGCAGTGTGGAAGCTCTGCTCTTGATTAGACATACATGGAATGGATTAACAAGTAAAAATTTATTGGTGTCACCAAACAAAATTGAATTATTTGTTTTCGCCCTGGACATTGTTAACTGTGTATTTCTTTTCCTATGTTTTGTAAGCGATGGGTAGGAGAGTGCTTTCATTTAAAGAAAAGTCTTCTCTTTCCTTCTTACAGGACAGGAAAGAACATTCTGTACATTGTTGCACTGCCCCAAAGGAAAGAATAGACACCAATGAATATGGCCAAAGGTCGTCTGTTAGGGACGCTCACACAACCAAAGAGGTGATGAAAAGGGTGAGGTAAGTTGAGAAAAGGTAGATAGAGGCTGAAGAATTCAGGACTCAGAGTCCCCAACATCACCGGTAGGTCCTAGACTATCCTATTTAACACTGATACTAATGCCTTCCATTGAAAGAGGGCAAGAATCCCTATAATTACCCAAAGACTCCTACACACATGCCATCTGATGAGTTCTTTGCTTTTCTTGAACTTTTAAACCAAAATTTAAAAAATAAAATAAAATTGGGCAATGACCAGAACTTGCTCAAAGCGTATCTGAACTCAGATTCACCTACACAGGAGCAATCAGCTCAGCTTGGCTCCATGGGGATAGACAACAACTCAAACCCCCAATCAGCCAATCTATAAAACCCAGGTCATTAGAAATCATATGAGATTCAAATGGGCAACCTATTAGTCAGTAGCATAAGTTTCTACATAAAGCATGGCCCAAATGCATAGCATGCCAGTTAAAAATAACCAGGTGTTGCTACCATAAATAGAGGATGCTATCTGGTGTATCTATCAACTTCCTGCTTGTAGTTCTATTGCGAAAGATAAACATTTGAGCAAAATCAAATTTAATCAACAAGAATTTGCTGAACCCTTGTAATATGCAAGGCAATGTGGGTGATACAAAGATATACTCATATAAATTAATTCAAACTAACAAGAGAGTTGAGAAGAAATAATTGGGAAAAGTAAGGAAGAAAAAAGATTTAACTAACAGTCCAATAAAAGAAGAGTTGTTTCTAAATAGTGGCTGGTGAAGTTCTGGGTGAATATTAGGACTTGCAAAAGAAGGGACAAATTACTTTTAATTACATAGTGAAGAAAGGAAGGCTCTATGAAGAAGGCAGAGCTTGGGCTGGGTCTTGAATGGAAAATTGGACTTGAATAGGTGGACAAGAAGGAGGAGGGGAGGGTACAAGGCACAATATGGGATTGTCCTGCATCAGTTGATCCTCCACCTCCAGAAAGATGTGACCTGATCTTTCTACACCTAATTCCCTGATGGAAATAATACCTATATCATAGGGTTCTTGTGAAATGTAAATGTGATAAAATATTTAGACCACTTAGATTAGAGCTTGAGACATAGAAAGCACTTAATAAATATTAGCTATTATTAGTATTCCAAGGCAGGCTACATGTTAGAAGAGAAAGTAGAAGACTTATTCAGGAAACAGAAAGAAAAGCAATTTGCCTCCAGTGGAAAGTTGATTCAAAGGAACCAGTAGATATTCAAGCTGGAAATAAAAGGTGAGACTAGTTATAAATTTTAGGCTGTGGAGACCTTGATGTTTCTTTTACGAGAGAATTATATAGCATGGTAAAAATGGCATTTCGGTCCTAAATTAGTCCTCAGTAGCTCATAGGATTAAATCAAAGAAGAAAACATAGAGATAGGCCAGTTCAATGGATATTGCTAGGGAATTTCATCCTCATTAAAAATTCTCAAGTGCAATCTTATTGAGATTCTTGTTCATCGTAATACGTTACGCTGAGGAATACAGTAGAGATAAATCTCCAAAGTCACAGAAGAGAGCAGTCTCAAAGCCCTATCTTGGGAGGGAGATGGGATCTGAGCTAAACCCTGAGGAGTGAGAAGAGAATCTACTCCCTGAAAGAGTTCGGATATCCCCTCTCCATGGTCTTGCCAAGATTAGGTTCTGTCAGTACATTGGAGCACAAAGAATGCGTCCCCTTGATCACTAAGAAAGTCAAATCTGTACAAGTACTGCCTTCATCGTGCTCAAACCTTTCTGGTTCTCTGTGTCAATATTTTTGGGGCTCTTATAATATTCCAGGCACAAGTCTAAGTATTTTACCTGTATCATGTGATTTAATTCTTGAAACAACCTTGCAAAGCATACAATTTTAGTGCTCCCATTTCACAGATTAAGAAAGATTAAGATTCTGGAACATTCACTGTCCAAGATCAGAAAGAAATTGGAGAGTTGGGAAACAAGCCCAGACAGCCTGACCTTGGAGCCAGCCCTCTTCACCCCTGTGTAACACTGCACTTCTTTTCTTTGAAGTTCAATGTCTAGATCAGAGTCGATACACTAATGCCCACTTTTGGCCTGCCACCTGGTTTCGTAAATAATATTTTACTGGAATGAACACAGAAACTCATATATTTAAGTGTTATCTATGGCCATTTCAAATTAGAATGACTGAGTTGAGAAGTTGCAACGGATCATGCAACCTACAAAGCCTGAAATATTTACATCTGATCCTTTGCAGAAAAAATTTGCCAAACCCTTGTCCAGAAGGTTTAGTCAAAAAGGGAGTTTGGAGTGCAAGCAAATTGCTTTAGGCCTGGTATACCATGGTGAGCCGCAATGCAACGAGAGTGTGGCACTCTCCTCTCTCCACGGTGAACGAGCCTGTGGTTCTCTGAGCTTTCGCAGCTGACTCCCCTCCTAAGAGAGTCTGTTTTGTTCCCATAACCAGTGTTAGGATGACTTTCCTATTTATTCACAAGTCATTATGATTACTGTTCCTAGTCATGGTCTAGACAGTAACCATTTGAAGTACAGATGGTCCCTGACTTACCGTGGTTCTATTTATGATTCTTTAATTTTACTATCGCGTGAAAGCAACTATGTGTTCGAAACCATACTTCCAGTGCCCACAAGACCCCTCTGTTTATCAATTTCAGTGTAGTATTCAATAAGTTATGTAAGATAGTCAACATTTTATTATAAAATGGGCTTTGCCTTAGATGATTTTGTCCAACTGTACACTAAGGTTCTGAGCACATTTGAGGTAGGCTAGGGTAAGCTATGATGCTTGGTAGGCTAGATGTCTTAAATGCATTTTCAACTTACGATATTTTCACCTTGCAGTGGGTTTTTCAGGCCGTAACCCCACCCTAAAGCTAGGAGCATCTGTAGTCACTCTTTCCAACAAATGCCCATTACTCCAGGAAGAACATTTATTTGAGTTTGCATAGAAATAACAGTAGTGGGATGAGCAGGGGAATATTTGGGTCTATACAATACTTTTGCTTACAGCTGTGGGAAGTAAATGAGGCACTTTTCTAGGGTGAAAAATTCAAGGTGGCATCAAAAACTCAAGTTAAATAATCAAGATAAATAATATTTTTAAAAAGCAAAATGAGTGCAAAAATTCCATGATGGACAAAATATCAAAAAGTTTTCTAAAAACAGGATCAGACCCTGCATTTGCCTGACTCAGCCTCCTCACAACCCCAGTCCTGCTTCTCACATTACAAGAATTTGATACTGTTTGGTGCTGACCAGGTATTTAAATGGTGCCTTAGTTCTCTACATATAAACCTGGTTCTACCTCCTGCCTATTAGACTGCGGCAGGAGGGGAGATACATGAATAATCAGGAACCCAAAGAATTTAAGGTCCCATTTTCCATAGAGTAGATTTTCAATTACCTTCACTCCAAGAAGCATTTCTGGGAGCCTCCACCACGAATACTATGCCAGGTTCCAAAGGCTACAAGGATGAGTACAGCATCACTTCCAACCAAACTGCTCCCTACAAACTACACAGTCTGGAATTAGGAAAGTGAGCACTGGTGTCAAGCAGACTGGATTTGAATCCTGGCTCCACCACACAATGGCTGACAAATGTCCCCTCCCAACCTCGATTCCTATAGGAAATAGTGGGCATGACATTGGAGGCTGCCTCTTAAGATGGTTGTGAGGACTAAGTGAGATGATGCTTGGTGGCTATGCCAGCTGCTCCTAACATCATTGCCATCTTAGTGGGTGACCAGATGATCTGTTCTCCCTGTTCCCTCATCTGTCCACGTTAGATCACACACCATCCGTCCAAGCCATGAACATCATATTTGAATATATCTTGAGTCCACTTACTTAATTAGTTCCCACTCTACCTTTAAACATTTCTCAAATTTCTCCATTGCTCTGTGGTTCAGGCCCCTCTTGTCTGTTTTCCTGCTTCAGAACTCACCTTCCTCCAATCCATTCTCCCTGTGCTGCCAGATCAGTATTTTCTACAAAGCATGCCACTACCCCACTAGAAGAATCCTTCAAAGAATCTTTCATAGCATGAAGAATTACATCCAAACACTTGAGCAAGGGCTTTCCGAGCTGGGCTTTGCTCACCTCCCACCACTATACACCCGCAAGCTCGACTCTCCAGCTGTGCCCCACCTGCTCCTGCCACCTGTCACCTCTGGTGTTTGCACACAGAGCTGCCTCTCGCTGACGTCGCCCTCCCTAGCACACCCTCACCCCAGCAGTTACCGTCATCCTTCATGACTTGGTTCCACTGTTGCCTTCTTCGTGAAGTACGCTGGCAGCAGTCTACCACCTCTCACCCCACCCCAGCCTGGCTCAGCCGCCCTGCCTGTGTTCCCATGCCACCCTGCATGTTCTCCATCACGGCGCTTACGGCATTGCATGGCACTTACCACTTCTTGCTTGTCTTCCCATCGCACAGTGAGCACCGCAGGGTCAGGGACCACGGCTCATCTTCTCCCATGCCCGGCATCTGACGCAGCACATGCACGGCATGTCAGGATTCACCCTGGAGCCTGAAGAGACGAAGAGACACCCATTTCACATCAGTGGAACAGAAGAGAAGAAAATATACATATATATATATACACACACACATATATATACACACACACATATATGTATGTATATGCATATATGTACCAGTTTATGAAAAGGAGAGTATCTATCTATAATCTTCCGTTCATAGTAGCAATAGTAAAATACAAAATATATTATCTGGTACTAAAGAAACAAAGCAAAGTCAGGGGAGCTCAGACAGAGACAACTTCCCCGGGGTAGACAGAGGCAGGGGAGGTGTATTGGGGAAAATGGGTGTAAGTCAAAACCACACCACTCTAAATGGCCTTGGGGATATTCTAGAGACACAAATATTATAATGAGACTTGCAAAAAGGCTAAAGTCCTGCCAGCCCAGGAGTGTCTCCCGTACAATCTACTGTAAATCTAGAATCAACACAGCAACTTCAAGAACCAGGTCTAGAGGTGTCTGTTGAGAGACACGTCTTCCTCCCAACATTAGGTGTTGGTGGACATTCGCATCTCACCAGTGACAAGGCGGTAAGGCAGCTGCCACCCGGAAAGCAGAGAGCGCGCACCTGTGCAGCCCAGAAACATCTCTGAGGAGGGCTGAGAAGGAACTAGCCAGACTGTGGCTCCCACCCAGGAAGCGGGATCCGAGGATCCCCTGGCAGGGTGAGAACAGCCACGTGACAGCATGTCTGGGCACGAACTTGGGAAGATGAAAAAGGGAAAAGAAGAAATGAAAAAAGGAAACGGTTCTAAACTCTAAGAATCAATATGGTATAGAAAAAGGATCATGGGCTTCGGTGTCAGAGAAACCTGGGATTAAATCAGGACTTACTAGCTGCATTTCTTCGGGCGAGTTTCTTAACTGCCCTGGGCCTCAGTCTCTTCATCTGTGAAATGGGTCTAATACAGCCCATATCCCGGGGTTGTCATGAGGAATAGAAATAGCTGCATGTATTGCGGGGGACGGGAGTCCAAGGGAACGCACCACTCGCCCGTCTTTTCTGAACTGACACAGGAGCAGGATTCGCATGGAAGAGAGGCCCCTCTGCTGAGCTGCAGGTGGAAACCAGGGCTTGCACCTGATGCGGAGGTGAGGCTTCCACTCCTGCCAACTGAGTCCACTTAACCCACCAAGTCAGCCTGGGAACTGCAGGTGCCCCCTCCGCGAGGGCCTGCGCAGCTGAGTTTCCTGCATGGAACCAGCAGAAGAGAGAGGAGATGCACAGCTGTGGGGGGCCAGACCGAGGACACCAGCAAGGACAAAGGCCACACGGAACCCCCACAGCACTCTCGCTCCGTGCCCCGGTGAGACCTCGGGGGACCACAGGGCAGAGGCTACGTGGGTTCTTCCGTCCCCTGGGGCCCAGTTTCATTTCCTAGATAAGTTTCAAGAAGAAAAAAGGCCCCCTACCAACCCGCCACCAACAGCAACCCCCACCACCTTTGTCCGCCCTAGAAAATCTTCAGAGGAGTCTGAGCACACAGACCCCTCGGGCAGAATGTCGTTTCGAGACAGCGGCACAGGGGGCTGGGCGCCTCTCTGACAAACAGCTGTGGGTCCCGGGTCTGGGCCCACGGTGGCTTCAGGACGGTGCAGGAGTGTGAGAGGCAGAATCGATGGGACCCATAGTGCAGGGGACAGAACAGCTAACAAAGGAACTAACAAAAAATATGACTAATGAAGAGATTTTTGGCACGTGTCAAGGCATTTTATTAGAAGATTCCAAAAGGCAAATACAGACAAAAGCAATGGAGAAGACTGCACACAGGCACTGAACACCAAATGGTCAGATCTAGGACTGAATATTTATGGAAGTCTGAACATTAAAAATTAATAACCAGGTAGGGTTCCTGGTTGGCTCTGATTTTATCCAGTTATTATCAATTCTTTGGTTGCATATTCATTTCATGTTGTGTGGTTCGGGCAAATTTGTGCAGACTGTGGGCAAAGAAGTATCTCAGAAGGACAAAGCATGAGGCACGTGAAGCACAAGGAGGTAGGCTGGTGACAGACTGGCTGGGGAGAGGAGCAGAGAGAGTGGCCAGGCACAGTCTTACCTGTGGAGGGAGTGTGGCCTCCTGCAGCCCTCCAGGGCAGGGGCAGAGCCGGGCGGCCGCCTAGCAGCAGCACTGCTTCTTGCAGCCGCAGCTCTGCTGGCAGCAGCACTTGTGCTGGCAACAGCCCTTCCCGCAGCCGCCGCCGCAGCCGCACGAGCCGC
>VSMD01075345.1:0-15401 GCA_008750895.1 Mirza zaza | reverse complement strand
CTCATTCAAATTCTTAGAAAGAAAAAAACTGGATTCCAGACTGACTACATAGACATTGCTCTGAAGGGAAGAAATTATTTGGCAAAAATGCATTTTATAAACTCTTTGCACCTCCTGAAATGTTGCATTAGGTAATCATGAGTGATTTCTGGCTGACAATTTCCTTTGGCACCTGCTGACCCTGCCTAGCTCTCCCAACCTGCCTCATGGACTCTAGTTTAGCCTGCCAATTAATCAACACCCATTTACGGAATGCCTGTGTATGCAAAATAGAACCAGAGTGTTCCTTCGTATATAATTTCTGCCTTCCTGAATTCTGATTTTTACTAGCGCTGAGAAAAGCTACTCTCTGCTTCCTCCTTTTCTCCGTTGTATGTTCTGGCTCCTAATTCAAGATCATGGTGTCTAGTGTTTAAGTCTTTGTTAAATGAATGGATGAACAAGAAAATTACACTTAAAGTAGAATGTCGTAGGTTAAAGTCTGTAAAGTTTAGTTGGAGTGTGGCAGTCAAAAAGTTATGGAGTTTCAG
This sequence comes from Mirza zaza, assembly GCA_008750895.1. Lineage (NCBI taxonomy): Eukaryota > Metazoa > Chordata > Mammalia > Primates > Cheirogaleidae > Mirza > Mirza zaza. The sequence continues at coordinate 14,871 of VSMD01075345.1, read as the reverse complement.
TGTTCTTCCTAATAAAGCCTTATATTGGGATAGCACTCTTTTCTCTGAAAAAGCTCTTTCACACCAATGATTTCACGCGATACGCTGTTAAATCTTAGATAATGTTATTAGGCTTGATGTGCCTTTGTTTTTCACCCATGGCAAAGAAAAGATACCCAATGGAAATGCCGTTATCTTTTCATCAAGATGTTGTAGGAGTTATTATTGAGTAATTCCCTAGAATGTCTTTACAAGTCAATCTGAACATAAAAGGGAGCACCATCACTTGTGAAGTTTTTAAAGCCTATTTGTTATGGCCTGAGTGGGAAAAGATTCCTCAATAAATTAGTACAATTCAAATATGAATGTCAGATCCCCTCTGACTGCAGCTTGGCAGGATGGGAGCAATGTAGGCTTTAAAGTCTTGCTGAGATGATACTGGAAGGGAAACTGTAGAACACGTTTGCTTGTATCATAGTCAACTCATTTTCTCTTCCTACAGATCTGCCTCTAAGTGCTTGCCCTGGTGGGTTACACAGCCAGGCTTTGTGCACAAGAGTCTCAGTCTCCAGGTTGTTCATGTGGTTCTTCAGAGTAGAGGTTACAGTGGGACCAGTGGTCAAGGACACGGGTTCAAACCCCACCTCCACCTCTACCACTTCCCACCTGTGGGAGCTTGGACATTTGCCGGCCTCTCTGAATCTAAGTTTCCTTATGTCTAAAATGGAAAGTAATGCACTTACCTCCTGAAGGAGGTGTAAGAATCAAATCAATGTCTGTGCGACGTGAGCAGTGCAGTGCCTGGCATGTAATAAATTCTCGGTAAATGTTAACTAGGATTATGATAATATTCTTGTTGAATTTTCTTTCTCATTCCTCAGTGCCTTAGAGAAATGTTAGGAGCTTGGAAGGTAACAAGCAATGTTTACCAATTTGAGTGGAATGGTCCCTATATGGTGTTAATTATCTTGGTCATTTTTTCATTGATTTTAGGTTCATTTCTATATGTGGACAGGACATACAGTGTTCCTGTTAAAAGTAAGATGGTAGAAGTCTAGCATATAATGAAAATAAATAGTTTCCTTTAGTAGGTTTGGAAGAATCTTGGTAAATTAAATATTAAAATGTGCTCCATTATAAACAGTTGAAACATCACAAAGCCAAAATGAAGGCAACCAGTGTGGAATGTTGATTTAAAACTCCTCAATTTCACGGACTTGTTTATACCACTAAGCTAATTTAATATATAGGGAAAAAACAATAGCAATGCCCTGAATACTTCATCTCAGCAAATATAGACACTTTTAAAAATGCAACTCTTACTCTGAAAATCTAGAAGGGAAACTTTTCTTTGCAGGGCTTTGGGGAGGATGCTAGGATTCCAAAGCTAGAATTTTCACCCGACATTAGCATTTCTATGGGAAAAATAATATACAAAATCACATTTTGGGGGGGAGGGAAGGTGGATAGCTCCAGAAACTCTAGGCTTCTCTGGAAGGTGAGCCACCTTGTTAAAGTTAACTCTCTGATGTTAGAGAGCTTGTTATGTTGCATCTTTTCAAGAAGTTTTCCTTTTCATTGCAGTGTTCCCACCCTTCACAGTGGTCAACATTTTGAAGAGTAAAAATTAATTCAAGCAGCCACTGCCAAGGCCAAGCAGGGGAAAGGACCCCGGCTTCCCACTGAGCACTTACCTCTGTGTTTGGCTAGTTCTGCAGCCAATGCTTCCTGTGCCCACTGTGACCTTTATTGGACAAAGACCTTCAGGGCTGGGGAAACCTGATGGGCCACTATTCTTTGGGGAGTGTGTAGTTTCGTTTAAAGAGGAGCCATGGACCAATGGTTAGTTGTACTGTCTTCATTGGTGATGATGCAAGAATAAACATTTATTGAATGGTCTTTACTCCACAAACATGCCTTAATTCCACCTTCTGCTTTCTGTTCTTCATCAGCTGCGTCACCATCAACCGATTGCCACATGTGTAAATGGGACAGCAACAGTGTAATAGTACCTGGCTGCTAGGGTTTTTGTGAAGAATAAGTGAAGTAATTCCTGTGACTGTAAATGATCCAGAAATATTGGTCATTATAATTATTAATGATTTAAAGATGTTTCATACTGAATATAGTCGGAGGAAAGAAGCACCCTGTCTGAGGGAGGTCAGTTGCCTTTTGTTGCTTACTTTATAGGTGATCTCCTTACATTTAAATGATCACCATTTGACCCAAGTTTTCTAAATATGCCCAGGAAACAGCAAAAGCAATCCATGACATCATAAACTCGTTTACTATCTTATCAGCATCAATCTTTTTAGGTTATGTTCTAATAGTTGGCTAAACTATGTACCAAAAACTGAATTAAGAAAAAAAAAATTGAGGGAGCTTAAAATAATTGGTTGCATTTAAATTGATTGTTTCTGCAGATTTGAGGCAATGTTTAAGAGCATCAATTTTGCTAGACCAAAAACAAAAAAGGAGGAACACAGCAGTTTATATAAAGTTCTTTGTTATTTGAATCAATAGCATTGTCCCCAGGAAGAGCTGAATAATCACCTTTTTGTTTGGTGTTGGAAACCCAGATTTATCTCTTTGTGATTTTGTTATTGGACCATCAGTGGAATATTTTTGTTTCTCAACAGTTTTTTGCTCTGATTTCCCCCCCCCCCATTTGGGATTCTGTCTCCGTGCCAGAAACTTGGCATCGATTCCTTGCTAGGGAGTTGGCATGTGCTATAAAAATATGGTTTTCAAATTAACATTTTCATGGGAAATCGCAAGAGGAGGGCACGGCATTTTTTGACGAGGAAGTTGACATCTGTACCATTCCTAGCAGGACCCACATGACAAAAGGGAGGTGGCAGGAATGACTGTGTTCAGACAGACTGAGAGCAGCCTCCGCTGTCTCGGCCCTGTGTCTGAGGCCCTGTTCTGTGTGCATCTCACCCCCTACTTCGCTCCTCCAGTGCTGTCTGGGATACACACCACTGTCCACATGATACTTCCTTGGAAACTGAGGTTCGTGGAAATTAAATGATTACTCAGAATCATATTTAGTAAATATCTGACTAGAACTTGAACCCAGATCTCTTAGGCCCCAAAGACACATTCCACCATGTCACATTGTCTCTCAAGATAGTCCAATTTCTGTTTGTCTCCCTAATGATATTAATTTAAAAAAAAACTTTAAGTTAAAAAGATTTTGGAAAAAAATATTCATTTCTTTCTTTTTCAGAAACTGAACAGCCCAGGAAGAATTTTCTGTCAGAACTTCTGATCAAGAGTTGGCAATTTTTGGAATTTCCATGCTCAGCAGTTATTCTGGGAGGAAATACGTATGTGAGCAATGTGTTTTCCCCCCACTGTCACTTTCCAGAGATTTCCAGCTGGTGAGGTGAGGTTGGTGTGACGTGGGGAGAGGTGCTGTCCACATCCGGGAGTCGGCTGCCATGGCTGCCACTCAGGCTGGAGACAGGCGTGGGCAGCGTTTCCACAGTGGCTTCCCTGGGGGCTGCTTAGGCTTGCATTGTGGTGTGAGCAGGCAGGTGCTGCCTTCTTTTGAAAAAGGCAGCACATTCAGGCAGCACATTCAGACAGTAAATGGTTGGCTTACAAGAACTATGTTGGTTCTTTATCTTGAGTGTATTGGACCCCCCATGGTTGGAATTCAGAGTGTCTGTGAACTTGAAAGAGAAAAAAAGAATTATATCATTATGTTCCTAGACCTCTGACTGAAATTTATCATTTCCTTTAATTACTAATCAATAGTAGTTGTGACTTCGTCATCAATAAGAAATCAGATATTTTCCCATCCTGTTACAGTTGTTGCAGAGATATCAAACCACCATGTCTGCTCCTCACGACCTCAAAATTATGGGAGTTATTAAAGTCACTACTATGAATAGATCCTGTTATTTCATGCACTAATAGAGAAGCACACATATTATTCTAGTATACATTTTTTGAATATTTTGATATCTGTATATCAAGGTATTTGTTCCCTTTGTAATTCTGTGTTTTACTTTATGTATTAAAACATTGTTCTGAGACTCCTTTCAAAAAGAGAAGCTGAGACCCATCCTTTAGAATACGTAATAAACACACACGTTTAGAATTATAACTCCCTTGATGCAATTTGGTGATCTGTGAACTTCATTCAGTTGCAGCTCAGTATATCTTCAAGTTCTACCCATGGGTCTATTTTGACTAAAATCTGTAAATTTCAAAGTAATTCATTAAAATTTTAATTGATCATTTTTGTATTGAGATGAATAAATAAACCACTTTTTGTTTGTTTGTTTTAATTTTTTATTTTTTTCTTATTCCAGCATATAATGGGGGTATAAATGTTTACGTTACATATATTGCCTTTGCCCCACTCAACTCAAAGCTTCAAGCATGTCCGTCCCCAAGACAGTGCACACTGAAGCCATTAGGTGTGAATATACCCATCCCCTCCACCTCTCCCACCTGCCTGACACCCGATGAATGTTACTACTATATGAATAAACCACGTTTTGAAATATGCATATAACTTGCAGAAAAAAACCTAATGTCAAAGTCAGTTTTTTCTATCTCCAGGTATTCTGGGGATGTGGGAGGGGAGAGGGATGGATTTGAAAGGCCGTAGTCGTACTGAAACAGAGACTGCCTGCACTTGTCTTCAAGTGCTTGTTATAAGAGTGGGCAGCCTTCTTTAGTGCCCTTTAAACTGAAATAGAAAATGCCACCAAATATTGTCCCCATCAATCTGATGCAGTGCCTGAAATCTCCACTATTAATCTGATTTTGGATTAAGGTATTATGATACTAGAGCCACTGCTCAAAAAAAAAAAAAAAAAGATGCAGAAAAGGTGACTTTTTCTCATACTTTCATATATTATAATATGCTTTGTTAATCCTCTCTCTTCTGTGTAAACTCCTTCCCCACTTTACTCACTGAATAATACAGATTCCTGCAGAAGAGGTCAACTGGTTTTATTGTGAAAAGGAAGAAAAAGAAAACGTTATGGCTTCTTAGTTCTTGTAACATGAAAGCTTCATGACAGGTGTGCTTTCCTTTTGCTGAAACCTTGATTATGTGGGTCAGTCTAGGCATTGACTTAGAAACTTGTAGTGGTGATGGTAGTTGCTTTCGTGAGTCGGTCTAGTTGTGGATTTTAATTTCTTTTATTGTGTAAGTGTCAATGTCACTCCGATAATGAAAGATGGGTGTTGCTTTGTAGCATTTCCCATCCCAGCAAAAACCCCCAAGCTAAAGCATAATTTCCAGGAAGCCTGTATTGTAATGAAAATATCTTTCCCAAGAGGGGCAAATATACTAACAACTGCTGACCCCTTACTGATCGGGTGACAGTGGATCCCTGTGTGTCTGGTGGAGTCCCAGACCACCCTGGCATTCCAATGTACTATTTATAGCGCCCTTTTCACTCTTGAAAGTGTCTTAGTTGGAAGACAGATTATACAGTCACCTTGTTTATTGGGAATAGCTGTCATGCAGGCAGGGCTTATCAGGAGAGGGTAGCAATGGAACAGAAGAAATGGGAAGCAATAGAAACTTAGTGTCTGTGTGGAGGAAAGGGCCAGGACAGAGTTGACTATAACAAGGAATGTCACTAATTAGAAGAGAGTGGTGAAAACACTGGGTGCCCTTGGGTGGGGCAGTATGGGTGAGAGTGAACATGCAAAAAAAGAAGGAGACAAGGACTAATTTTATTCCATCCCAGGTTCCAGACTGCCAGCACTGTCTTGATGGTCGAAACCTACAGAGTTGGATTTTAAGACCCCCTCCATACCAAAGCCTGATATGGGGACCCTGGTCTGTGGGTGGTTTTTGAAGTGACTTTTTAACTGTGGGAGATAGTAGCATCCTCAGTTGGAAGTTTCCATTTTGCCAGTGCCCCTTTCTTCCTTGTCTTCAATTTCCAATCCAGAAACCCACATTCGTGTAGTTCGTGGAAGCCTAGGGGTGCCTCAGTGGTACTTGCTTATTAAAAGGAAGCCTCCAGACCATGCGTCGCCAAGGAGAATGAAAACCTGAAGCCATCAGTGGTTCGGTAATCCACACTTATTGTTATTTTGTATTTTGAGCATCACCTTTTCCACTTACAAACAGTTATATTATTAAAAAGATATTTTCCGAAGATAGTAACCTTGGCAGTAGTTGTCAAGGCTAATAGTTTGACATTTCAGATCACCCACAACTAATCAACTGAACATGGCAACACATTTGAAAAACCCATTATAGGCGGAAGGCCCTGAAGTAATATGTCAACGCTCGCTCTAACAGCTGTTATGTAAACGGGCTGATTTTTCTCTGCTGAATGGTCACATGGGTGGAGGGAGAGTGCCTTTGAAGGACACGTGCGTGTAGCTGGGAAAGGAGATTGTGTTATTGAATGCCATATATTTATGGGGAAAAGTCCCTATCGCTGATGATAAAAACACTCAGTCATCTCTCACAAATGCTTTTAGGGATGTTTTTCTCATCTAAACACAACACTCCCTGAAGGGCATGGAGAGCTGTTACACCATTATTGCCTTCGTATTGGGGAAATGATCTTTAGGGCTGAGAATCCTAGAGCTGTTGTCCAAGATTTCCCTGAAAGATAAGAGAAAAATAAGCTAGACCTCCAGGTTTCAAAAACTGCCCCCTAGTCCAGATGGGCATATGAAGAAGGGAACTCATTTTGTTTCCGAAATTCCTATAGAGTTTCCATTTTCAAGTTGTTTAAAGTATTTGAAGAACCTAGTTCTGAGGGTGGTTCCTCTTTTTTTTTTTTAACTCTTAGCCCAAGCTAGATGTATTACTGAATGATCTTTGTGTTTTCTGAAAAGCAAAATAAGTCAAAAAATCCTTACAAATGAGTTCACTCCAAAATGACACAGAAAGGTTGAAAATAAAGGGTTGGGAAAAGATATTCTGGGTAAAACCTGAACTGAGCCAAAGAAAGCTGGTAGCTGTATTCATAGCAGACAAAATAGAATTTAGAGTAAAAAGGGTTAATGCAAGCAAAGACAGACATGACAGATTTTTTACAAAGGAAATAACTATGAGTATGATAAAAACAATCATGAGCTTAACAATTTTGCCTTGAAGTATAAGCAAAGTTTGACCAAGAAGCCACGGATAAATAAATCTACAAGTATAATGTGAAATAGTAACCCAACTCTCAAAAGCAGAGAGATTAGAGCAAACTAAAAATTGTTCAGGATAACACAAATAAATAATCAAATAGCCTGGACAACATAGCAAGACCCCATGTCTACAAAAAATAAAAATATTAGCTAGGCATGGTGGCACACACTTGTAGTCCCAGCTATTCAGGAGGCTGAGGCAGGAAGATTGCTTGAGTCCAGGAGTTTGAGGCTGCAATGAGCTATTATGATTGATGGATGTCGCTGCATTCCAGCCTGGGTGACAGAACGAGACCCTGTCTTACAAAACACAGAACAAACAAACAAAATCCCCACAAATAAACTCAATCAAAGAGATTTCCATGTACATCTCCACATTATAGAGAATACTTTTCTTTTTTAAACATATACAGAATATTTAAACAAATAAATTCTCTACAAATCTCTAAGAATTGACAGATTAGAGACATGTTCTCTGATTAAGATGAACCTCAATTAGAAATCAATAATAAAAAGATAGACAAAATCCCCTACAACTTTTTGGAAACTAAAAGCACCCATCCAAAAGTGTACCAGTTAAAGAAGAAATGACAGTGAAACTTTCAAAAAATATTTAGACATGAATAACAAAAGCACTACAGATCAAAATACCAGTAGGAGAGCTAAGGTTATACTTACAAGAAAACTTTTTCGTTTCCATGCAGTTATTGGAAAATAAGGAAGACCTCAATGTTCACTTCAAGTAGAAAGGGAAAGAACAGAAAGATAAATTCAAAGCAAGAAGGCAAGAAAGAATCATAAGAGAAACAGGAATTAATAAAATAGAAAATGAGTCATTTTATGTTTCTTTGTGGAAATTTTGGTTATTGACTGATGGCTTACGACAAATAGTTTTCTAAAAATCAAGTATTCACATTCCTGTTGGCGAACTTGTTCCAAATAGGTAGCATTTCAGTTTGTTTAATCAGAAAGGTTTCGTACTGTGCAAGAGAGTTTTCACTGGGTCCTTTTGTGATGGCTGGAGCTACACAAAAGTCTTCCCAGAGGATCTTGCAGCCCTGTTACTTTTGGCTTACTAAGGCTGAGCTAGGAATGCATTATATTTTTAGTGAAATATCATGATGTCCAATTTTTATTGTGAATTGTAATACAGAGAGCAAAATATGTACATCTTAGTGAGTGAATTATCACAAAGTTAGCAACTTTGTAACCATGACCCAGGTCAAGAGAACAAAACAGTGCCAGGATTCCAGAAGCTTCCTCACAACCCCTCCCAGTCACTGTAATGTCCCACTTCCTCCTCCAGAAGGTACTTGCCCTCCTAGCTTTTATGGTAATTACTTAGATTTATGGTTTTATCACCTAAGTATTTCTCTCCAAACTTGTTTAAGTGTACTTGTTCTTTGAACTATATAAGTAGAATAATAAGAGTATGCAGTTTTCGTATCTAGCTTCTTTTGCTCAGTATTTGTGAAATTCATCCAGCTTGTTGTATGCAGCTATAAGTTGATTCATTTTCATTGATGTATGATATTCCCTTATGTCTCTCTATAGCTCACTCTCTCATATACACACACATTCATTCTATTTTTTAATGTAAAGTCACAATTTATAATTGTATAAATTTGTGCTGTATAAAGGGATGTTATACTCTATGAATACAATATGAAATAATTAAATCAAGTTAGTTAACATATCCATCACCTCAAATACTTAACATTTTTTGTGGTGAGAACATTTGAAATTTACTCTCTAAGCAATTTTGAAATGTACAATACTCTTTTATTAACTGTATTCACCATGCTGTGCAATAGAACTCAAAAAAGAAAAAAAAAAACATATTCTTTCTGTTTAACTAGGATTTTGTACCCTTTGACCCCCATTTGGTGGCCTGGAATGCGACAGCTCTTTCAACACTTGGAGTTAGAAAGTTTCTTCTTGTACATTATCTAACATTCTTCCATATCAGCAAGGCACTTAGCCCAATCAAGGCAATTTCTCACAATTTTCTAGTCATTAAAAATATGCCTTAAAACAGTAGACTTTCACTTGGGGGCTTTCTTGGTGCCGCTGAGTCAAAGTTAGAAGTCCCCTGCACACCATGCATTTCACCGCTAGTTTGATTATTCCGGCCAGCACCTACACTAAATCTGAGAGCCTGAATTTTGTGCCCAATTAAACACGGAATTAAAAGCTGAGAGAGGCACATCCATTATCAAAATTGGGCCTTTTCACACCACACACTCACTCAGAAAACATTTCCTAGTGAACTAATAAACCCTAGCCGGTTCCCATTCTGGCAGTGTGCTACGTCTCTGTTTGCAGCGAGAGGTTTACAAGTCTGAACGGAATCCAAATGAGCTCAGTTCCTGTGGATTAATTGAAAAACAGGTAAGTTAGGACTCATTTTCTGAATTAATAGCATTTCTCACAGCTTTGAAAATCTGCTTAACTTTTAAGTCAGGTCAAAAGTGGCTCTTGGGTTGGGAGAAGGGAATAATCTAGAACACAAAGGTGGAGTAGAATCCCATTCCAGTGCTGCTGTTTTTTCTTTGTTGCAGTTTTCCCATTTAAATGTGTGTATTTATATAACATAGGATATACAGCAAAATGTATTGAACTTTCACACTTGGCCACAATAAAATTGTGTTCCTTTATAAATCAGACTGATAAAGTAGGAAAGCTCAAAGACAGGCTGGAGCCAGAAAATGATAAATACTATTAGCTATTATTGTTGCAAACACTGTGAAGCAGATCTGACTCTACTATAGGCAGGTTAGGGTGGGAAGAGACCATTTTATCTGTGTTGGAAGAATAAGAAATATATATATTTGGGTATAGGCACACTGGAAAAATTTAGAGATTCTTGCATTTATGCAGGAAATTTTGATTCACTTGGGGTAAGCCCCTGATGTTTCTGTCCTCTCCTTTCAAGTTCATTTACACAAACACTTGTATTAAATATCTATGACTCATATCTGGTGTTGTGATAGAGGTGGATGGTGGGTGTTAAGAATTTGCAAAGTATGGAAAATCCTAGTTCCTGCCCTCCAGGCATAGAAAACTGGAAGAATCCCAGGGAATCAAACCATTATGTCCTTTGGCTGGTTAGGACCCATCTGTTCCTAAACCTAAACAAGGAAATCCAAGCCTGCTGCCATGTTGGAAAACAGAGTTTCCAGGTCTCCCCTAGTCAAACATATGTGTAACTAGGAAGTTTGAGACTTTGAGACCATTCCACATCATCTTCTCTTAGCCATTCCAGAAGTTTCCTGAAGGTAGTTTATATTAAGATCTAGCATAGAACAGTACTAGAAAAGTCGACCTGCTTAGTGTCTAGCATGGATATATGGTACCTACCACTCTAACAGTTAGCGCTGACAGTCACAATTATCATTTAATCTATTGGTCTCATGACTCTTTTAAACAAGACATTGGGTTTGAAAAACCTGGGCATCAGGAGCTACTGGTGTTGCCAACTGGATGCCTACCTTCTCTGAACATTAATTTTGTCAACTTAAAAGTAGGGAGGTTATGTGATGCCTTCCAAAAGTACCTTTACTCTCTAACAAGTTACATACTGTTGCTCTCTGCAATTCACTCTATTCTATGTTGAAACTTATAGTCCCTTTTGAAGGTTAATTTTTTTAGGAAACACTATATGATAGCAAAGAAAAACCCTGGACTCTGAACTCAGCCGGACAGAAATTGGAATTCAGCTCCACTGTGTAACCTCAGTCAAACTACTTTCCTATTCTGAGCTTCATTTTTTTCACTTTCAAGAAAGAGATAAGGATATCTACCTTGCAGGTCATTCAAAAAAAAAAAAAAATAAGGCAATGTATGTGGAGACCAGTGCTTGATATTATATTTAGTAAGCACTCAGGAAATCATAGTTAGTAATGTTATTATTTTCTTTGCTAGAACTTTCAACATTGCCTTTTGCCATAAGTAGTACAATTCTTGTTTTATATAGAAACATTCATGAGGCTGACTCTGAGCCCACCATGCCAGTTTTCTCTTCTACCTGGGTGAAGCTATACTGCATTTCCCAGCATCCCTTGCAACTATGTGTACACATGTGACTGCATTCTGCCAATGGACTGGGAGTGAAAAACTTCCTGCTCATAACAGGCCATTCTCCCCTTCCCACCTCTTATCACTTGAGGCAGACAACTTTGGAAGCCACATGTGGCAGATAACAGAGCCAAGGGATGGAAGAATATTGTGCTCTAGAATTCCTGCTTGAAGGAGAGATGTCTGATGGTTAGAACACTCTTTTTGGGATTTCTGCATTAGGAAAAACTTCTATAGTCTTTGAATTGTTTACCTTTCAATTTATTTATTACAACAGCCAGCTTTCTCTAATTTGTCTAGGAAGATGAGCCATGATTTTAAAAAATAAATCTGAAAAAAATTGGTCTTTTTTATTTACCTAGAATTGAAGGGATCTTTGCTCTTCTAAATTCAATGTAACTGACGTTTAGCAATTACTTCTGACATTCTAGACCAGGAAGAGGACCTACATGCAGAATGATGACTAGAGCCCATCATGTATGGGAGGTCAGGGCAGACAACAGGAGAGCTATTTGGCCCGAAGTGCCATTTGACAAGGTTTTGCATTTAGCCTCTTGATGTTATTTCCAAATGAGGCTCTCCATGTAACCAAAAAATTAATCCAACAAGTTTAAAAAAGACATTCATCATATTAATATAATACCCACAAAATTTTGAAACCTTCCATTGGCATTTCCTAATTTTTGTTTGTTTTTCAACATGCCAGGAATGCCCTGAAATGAAACAGTGCTGATTCTCTCATGGCCCCTGCTTCTAAGAAGTGTCCAGCTATGATCACATGTTTGCATTAAATGCCACAATGAACATGTGTAGCAGATACAGGAGGAACACAGACGGATGGGAAGAGAGAGATTTCCTCCGAGGGGGGATTTAGTGGAGCAGACTTCCCAGAAGAGGTGGGGTCTGAACCAGCTGATAAAAATGACCAGGATCATCCAAGTGGAAAAGTTGAGGTGGAAGGCGAGTTGGGGAGTGGCATTCCTGACAACAGATGACCCTCTGGCACGGTACACTCTCCAGAAGCCTTCGAAGGGTTATGAGCAGGAGAATAATCCGTCTACATCTGTAGCTGACAGCCATCATTTGCACATGTGTTAAGGACAAACTTGGAGGGGAAGATATTATTGGAAAAGAGGATTGTCAGGGGCTGACCGTGATAATCTAGAACAGGCGTCCTCAAACTACGGCCCACGGGCCACGTATGGGTCGCCTACCACATTTATCTGGCCCTCCTTGTGTTTTTGCTGCCACTGCCTGTCCTGCTTAGCAGCCGACTCGTCCCGGGCCCACAGTGCGCACTCTCCAATGGTCTGAGGGACAGTGAACTGGCCCCCTGTTTAAAAAGTTTGAGGACCCCTGATCTAGAACAAAATGTAGATGTGCTGCTCCAAGAAAGTGACTGGGGGGGAGAGGAGGCTTTGTGGGGCAGAACCAAGACTTCTAGGAGATTCAGTTCACAGTGCCTGATCAGCTCTGGGTTCGAGGAAGAAGACGTCTTGCATTACTCTGGGGCTCCAGGTTTAATGGCTGGCCGGTCACCCTTGTGATGTTTAGGTCAGTCCAATCCACCCATGTCCTGACCAATAAAGGTAAAACTCAGAGCTTCTCATCTCCCACTGGCCCTCATTCCACTATAGTTTTTGTCCAAACCTGAATTCTTAGTTTCTCATTGAGACCTGTTTGGGCCCCATATTCTACTAGACTAACGAAAGCTCCTTGGTTTGTAGGAAATGGTTACTTAAACTAAATCATGAACCAATTGTACTGTATTTGGGTTTGTGTGTGTGTGTGTGTGTGTGTGTGTGTGTGTGTTCCTAGAAGGCTTAATTGCAATAACATTTATATCACATAATATAGTGCACTGAGGTTGTAATTTTCCTATCATCTAAATTGCAGGCTGAAAATTGTGTTAAGGAAGGACCGTAGAGAATGAATTACTGCTTTCAAAATGACTACTTTTAACCGACAATGTGACTGGCAAATGAATGCTAGAGACGGAAGGACATTTTTGTATTTAATGTTAGTCAGCTATACCCCAGGACTTTTTAAGAGTAGCTAGCTCACACTGTTTGCATTTTAAATTTACAACTTGTACCTGGTCTACCTAGAAAATCATTTTTCCTACTTAATATTATATTACTTTTGGAAAACACATAGCAGTTACTTTTGAAAATGTGATGCTGACAGTTCAACCTGTCGATTTCTTTTAGACCCTCCTGCCAGGCAGGTCTGGGTTTGGCTGTGACGACTCAGAGCTGGGGTGCAAAAAGGAAGGGACCCAATTGACTCCCGTGAATCGGAGCAATGAGCAAGTGACAGTTTGGCATCTTAGACCCAGCAGGTCTTGCTTATCAAACACGGTGACAGTTAGAAACTGGTTTCACCAGGGAGCAGGCCTGGTAGTTGCAAAGGTAGGTGCTGGGTTCAAATCCCACTCCGCCATCCACCCCAGCATCTACCGGTGGCCTCAGCAAAGAAGGCAGCCTGTCTGAGCTTCAGTTTCCCATCTGCAAAGTGAATATTATAATAAGGCAACCCACTGGGGCTGTGGACCCGGAAAGGAGGCAGTGTCTGGGACATGTCTGGCCAGGACGAGTCCTCAGGGAAGTGAGAGCCTTTCATTACTGTTGCTGTTCTGGATGACAGTTAGTCTGGAGCAAACGGTGGGCTGCGATTCTGAGAGGAACTCTGAGAGCAACTCAGGTAACACAATGAATCCAAAGTCAGAGCATCTCAGGAAGCCTGCCATCTCGAAGGTTTTGGAGACTTCTGTGCTGAAATGGAGCGGAGAGACATGAGGAACCAAAGAGGACATGGAGACCCGAGGCCTGCAGAAACGGAGACCTCCTGCTGCAGATCTCTTCATAGGCCGTGGTCACTGTCCACTGCCTTTTCATCTGTTTGCATGTCCTAGCCCAGAGCTTGTGGGCCCAGGCTCCTTTTTCTAACTCTTCCAGTTGTATAGGTCACACTATGGTACTTAGCTGAGGCCAGAAAGTTAGAGATGCTGGCTGTGACCGACTGGATGCGACACAGTCTTCAGGTGTTGGTTATTCCAGAGTCATCGACCCCAGACCTGCCTTCCCCGTGAACAAATGATCACCTGAACTTGACTTGTAGTCACAAGGTCCCAGATACAAGCTCAGGCCTGAGGAGCAGAAGCTGTTCTCTGAGGTGTGGGCAGAGCCCACAGGCCCCTGGGGGTCATGACGCCCTGGCCGGGCCAGCTCACCACGTGGGGTGTCTGGAACGAGGGACACGCAGGCAAAAGATGTAACGGTCGTCTTCCTGCCCCTTCCTGTCCTCCTTTTCGGTACCCTTCCTTGTATCCAACAGCCCTTTTGAAAATGGGACTTTTAATCAGTGGTGCTGGGACAACAGAATAGTTTTGGAAAAAAAGAAATAAAATTAGAGCCATACCTCACACCATGCACAAGAATAATAACCAAAAGAATTAGAGGTCTAAATGAAAAAAGTGAAGCTATACAAGCATTTGGAGAAAAGGCAGCAAATTCCTTTGTAATTTGGTGTCAAGGACAGCTCTAACTGTGCCTCAAAATCTAGAGGCGAGAGAGAAAAAGATTGATAAATGTGATTGTGTAACATTTTTTTTTTGATAAGTTTGCCAGATGTAATATGCCATCACCAAAGTCAAAAGGCAAGTGACTAACTGGGAGAAAA
>VSMD01075343.1:0-72869 GCA_008750895.1 Mirza zaza | reverse complement strand
CTGGGACAGGAAGCTGGGACAGGTGGGCCCTGGGAGGCTCAGGGTGGTGGGATGGGGATGTTTTTATATTTTAACAGCCCCAGGACTGCGCATGGACATACCAGCTACATGCCCTCCTGCTCCTTGCTCCCTCCCCATGTGCATTCAAGCTTCTGGTGCATTCTCTTGCTAATTCCTCTCTCTAGAAGCCAATTTAAATCCACAAATATTTGGCATACGTATAGTGTGTTATAAACCAAGAAAATGCTGGAGGGGTCAGTGGATAAAGTAAGGAATGCAGCATTCTGAAATATGATAGAGACTACGTGTGGCACACAGTAGGTGCTCAGTTAATACCTATTAAATTGAGCTAAACTAAAATTAGAAGCCCTGCCCCAAGACTTGAAAGCCCAGTTAGACCTACTATTCTAGATTTGAAAGTCATTGTTTTAGTTATCTATTGCTGGGTAACAATTATTCTAAAACTTAACAGCTTCAAAGGGGGATAGGCAAAGTTTTCCTTAAAGGGCCAGATAGTATTTCAGGCCTGAAAATACTGAGTATATAGTCCTCTGTTGCAACTACTCAACAACTACTGCTATTGGAGTATGAAAGCAGCCATAAACAATATGTACACAGCATTACTGTGTTCCAATAAAACTTTATTTACAAAAACAGGTGGACTAAAGTTCAAAGCCAATCCCAGGCTTTGAACAGCAAACACTTGTTATTTCACAGTTTCTGTGGGTCGGGAATCCAGGTGCACTTAGCTGTATGCCTCTGAGGTTGCAAACAGCCAGCCAGGGCTCCAGCCACATGGAGACTCAGGACTGGAAAATGCACTTCCACGCTGACCCACATGGCTGGGGGCAGGTCTCAGTTCCTTGCCTTAGGGCTCTCCCTATGCTGTCTGGGTATCCTCATGGTATGGTAGCTGTGGATGTGAGAAAGAGGGAGCCAGAGATTGCCAAGACGGAAGCCACAGTCTTTTTATAACCCAATCTCCAATTTGCAACCTTCCATTGCTTCATTAAAGGCAAACAATAAGTTCAGCCCATACTCCAAGGGAAGAAACACACAAGGACATGGATACTGGGACCCAGGGACCGCTGGGGCCACCATGGAGGCTGGCAACCACAGTCACTCATCTTGCCGTCCATTCGGCCAACGTTCTTCACGCACCTACTACACGCCGCTGAGAGTGCTTCAGTGACCAGGCACAGGGCCCTGCCCTCCTGGCACTGCTAATCCGAATATTTTTTAAATTGACCTTTTCATTACAAAATAAAGAGAAATAAAATAAATAAACGACCCCTCTCCCCTAAAAGCAAGAAAGATCCTTGTATAACAAAAGAGATTTCCAAGAATCCATAGATGTCCAGCTCAACCAGCAGTCCCTGTGAAAGAGATTTAACAAATAAATCAGTTCAAATGCCACCTGGAGCCAGGCAGGCAGCACAAGACAGCGAAGACTCTCCCTCCTGGCTAGCAGGTGTTGTCGACAGAGAGCTTGGTCGCATCTCAAGGGAGCTACTGCCCCTATTTGAGTCCAACTACTCGTGGACTTGCCAGAATTTTGGCTAAGTGCTGTCAGATCTGATTTTTCAAGAAAAGCTTAACGTTGGGATTTTATATTAAACCTTGAAATGTGGGCAATGGTGACAGATTGTGTTACTGTCCACCACTTCCCTGTGTGTCTCAGGTTAGCTTCCCCCTAATAGCAGGTCCGGGGGCAAAGGCTTATGTGCGGTGGTTCGCTGGGGAACTGATCCCAGGGAGTGAGACAGGGACAGGAGGGAAGCCACACAAGGACGTGCCACTGGGCTGACACTGCCACGGGGCTAGGCCCTGGCAGGTCCCTCTGAGGAACTTACGGCATGCGTCTCCGAACTGCCTGTGATGAGAATGGAGGGCGAACGTCTATCCGTCCATTCACTCTCCTTTGGCCAAGGGTGGCCCCACAGGTGTTAACTGCCCCGCACTTGCGTGTTACACGCGTGTGACTGCTGACAGGTTCTGCTGGTGCCCAAGCCGGTGCATCGGAAAAGCAAGAGGCACGTAGTGGGTGCTGTCAGGCTGGACCTGGCCAGAGCTCGCTGAACAGTGGCTGGAATGAGAGGTAGGCTGAAAGGATTTGAAGGGAGAGTGCCCCTCCCTGCAGGAGGCACGTGTATCCCTGCCCTGTTGAGCTTAGCAATGGTTATGTGGTTGCTTTGGCCGATGAAATATGAGCAGAAGTAACTTGAATCACTTCCAAGCAGAAGCATCAAGAGCCAGCCTGTGGTTCACTGTGCTCTCTTGCCCTTGGTCATAGCATTCAGTAACACTCCAGATGGAGGCCACTCTGTCAACCTGGGTACTGGCATGAAGATGGCATGGGGAGACGCCACAGCACACAACACGTGCAGTGGGCAATAATCAGCCATGAAGATTGGAGGGTCATTTGTTACAGCAGCAAAGTTCAGCCTAACCTGACTGATACAACCTTCGAACACAAAAAAGAAAGTCGAAAGCATGCAAGATGATCAAAACATGTGGGAGTTAGCTCCAAGGTGCCTTTTTGTAACATCTGTCTTACAAGAACAAAATTCTAGCTTAAAATTAATAAATGAACTAATGAGGTCCTTGAAGTTCATTTTGCAAGCTGTGGGTTTAAGAGGTCTCTGCGCTATACTATACACCTTGGCCATGGTGCCGGCCATCAGTAGACAAGGAAGCTTATGGAACTAGGCCTAGTTCCAAGTCCTTCAGCCTAAAGAGGTTAGGGAAAGGGTGAGGGGGACATACCAGGAGGTTTGTGCCTGCCTTCTTTCTCCATCTGAGGTGGAAGGGAGCACATGAGTTGGAAAGTAGGCATCAGGCTGAAGGGCTAAATTTCATGACCTCCCTCTCTTCTTGAGAAGAAGAGACAAAGACTCATATGCTCACCCCTTGTACGTTCAACAGGGCTTCCCACAACAGGTCTCTAGGTTTAGCAACATCATCAAGTATATACCAACAAGTAGAATGAGTGTAGAACTATGAAACCCATGAAACTGGGTCCCTACCACAGGGCCTTTGCACTTGCTGCTTCTATTTAGAACTACCCTATGCAAAAGAAATATAATGTGAGCCACAAATGTAATTTAAAATTTTATAGTACCCACATTTAGAAAAGTAAAAAGAAAAAGGTAAAATTAATTTTAATAACATACTTTATTTAACCCAGTATACCCAGATTGCTCCTCTCCTTGAGGCTGGGACCCATGTCTTATTCCTCTTTGTGTCCTCTTCCTTTGTCCACCCCCAGAAAAGACAAACATGCAATAGATGACTGCTGCCATCATCTCAACATGCGATCGACATGTTTAAATTAATGGGATATTTTACATTTTTTTTTTTTTTCATACTAAGCCTTTGAAATCTGGTGTGTATTTTGTACTTTCAGCATATCTCGGTTGACCGGCCACATTTGAGGTGCTCCATAGTCACGTGTGGACAGAGCACCCCACGTGCACCTCTACAATACCCTTCCCCCAGATCTTTCATGACTGGGTCCATCTCGCTAAGACATCCTCCCTCACAAATACCTCCCTCGACTGCACCATGTGTCTATAGTAGCAGCCCTGCTACTCCTACGACGCCGCCTTGTATGTTAGTTTCCTAGGGCCGCTGTGACAAGTTACCACCAACTGGGTGGCTTCAAACAACAGAAATGGATTCTGCCATGGTTCTGGAGGCGAGAACCTGAAATCAGGTCCTGCAGGGAAAGACCTCTCGTGCCTCTTCCTACCGTCCAGTGATGGCTGGCATCCGGGGCAATCCTTGGCTTGCAGCTGCACCGCTCCAATCTCTGCCTCTGTCTTCAGGAGCCTGCCTTCTCTCTCTGGAGCTCAGGCTTTGTTTAAGAACTGGAAGTCTACAAAATGCAAGAGTCCTCTATGAGAACAAGCACCTAGAGCTCAAGGCTGCTGCCCATTTACCTGCCTTGCTCCCGTGTGCTCCAGCCCCCACCTGGCCCCCTTCTCTCCATGACCCACAGGCAGCTGTTAGTTAATCCTGCTTTTCATCCTCAGCTGGGAGAATGGGACATGCTTGCTGGTAGACACTGCTCCTCCCATGTGAAGAAAATGGCACAACTTGGCGTGACCTAGGTAAAAACTGCAAGTGTCTCTTCTTTCCTTTTGTCTCTGCCATGCTCCTGGGTCACTGCCTCTGAGTCTTTTCTGTTCTTACAAGGACACTACCCATATTGTAGGCATCCACCCTACCCAACTATGAGATGAAACTTCAGCATAAGTTTTATCTTAATGAATTACTTCTGCAACGGCCCTATTTCCAAGTAAGATCCCATGCTGAGGTTCTGGGAAGGCCCTGAAGTTAGTGAGGACACCCTCCAAGCCAGTGCACTCTGTTCTGTTGTGTTGTGTTTGTATAACTTAACGCTGTTGTCACGTGCCCCGCTTGTGTTGCTGTGTATCATCTGCCTGCCCCACTCAAAGGGAAGCCCCATGACAACATGGCACTCCCTCACTGCTCTGTCCCAGCACTTAGCACAGCTCCTGGCACATGGAAGGTACTCGATAAACACTTGCTGCAAAGAGAAGGAGAGTGAGAAAGAAAGGAAGACGCAGACTTTCTGGTTTGCCACGTTCAAGATGGTGCATGGGAGCAAAGAACGGGCTGGGGCTTCCTCCCGATTCCCGTCGTGGGGTCGTGGGACTACTCGTTCCATTCTCTTTCCAGAACATGAGAGTAGGCCCAGAGAAGGCACCTGGACAGTCTCTCAGAGGGGACAGAACCATTCAGTCCCCTGAGTCCTAAATCACTGCCCTCACCCTTACCCTGCCATAGTGGGGAAAAGCAGCAGCCCAGGAGCAAGGAAAGAAGAGGCACTTGCAGTTTTTACCTAGGCCACTGTGTGTGTCACATTCTTCACATGGGAGGAGCAGTGTCTACCGGCAAGCATGTCCCATTCTCCCAGCTGAGGATGAAAAGCAGGATTAACTAGCAGCTGCTTGTGGGTCATGGAGAGATGGGGGCCAGGTGGGGCTGGAGCACATGGGAGCAAGGCAGGTAAATGGGCAGCAGCCTTGAGCTCTAGGTGCTTGTTCTCGTAGAGGAGTCTTGCATTTCTTAGCCTTCCAGTTTTTAAAACAAACCCTGAGATCTAGATTTGCAAATAAATTCACCTAATTAACAAGTGTTGGCAAACAATTCAATCAAAAGGGGAAAAAAGCCACTATGGAGTCCAACCGTCCCCAACACCTCCCCCCCCACAAAAGCCTGTGATCAGAGGTGACCCCTGATTCTCATTCACAACCTCTGGGGCAATGCAGTTCCTCAGTTTGTCTTTAAGATTCTGAAATGTCCCATCAAATGTGGATGGGAACAAGGCAGAACTCTGTTCCATAAACTCATGCAGGTAGACTGAACCAAACAAAAGCAAAAGAACAGGCCCAAACAGCCATAGTTGGGCCTAAGCAAACCAGAACCTCCTCCCCTCCCACGGCCTCGCCCCTAGCAGGGTAATGAATTCTTGACCTCAGTTGTACTTTTGCAGGATCCTCTCTGAATATCTGAGTGAAGTGTGAGGATTTAGGGGAAGAGAAATCTGGCAACCTGGTTGCCCTTTTCCTCAGTCAAACCAGGGACTAGTTTTCCAGCATCCGCCCCCAACCCAGCACCACCTCTCCGAACCCCCAAAGACCTGATCTTTCACTCGGAGGAACATAGTAAAGAATATCAGACAAGATTCCAGTCTGGGCTTTGCCGAGCTCTCTGAGGCTTAGTTTCCCCATCTCTGAGATAAGAGCTAGGTCATATCCCACCTTTGTGCAAATTTTGTGCAAAATCTGTGCAAACTACAGAAAGGCACTTTTTCACCAGTGCAGCCCAAGGCACAGAGCTTGGTGAACACAGAAGGGCTAGACTTCAGACCTTTTTAGCCCCTTGGCTGGGTGGGCCTTATTCAGTGAACATCCTGTACAACCATACACGGCCACCCTGGATACTCTCTCCCTTGTAGGCTTCTAGCGAGAATTAAATGCGATACTGTTTTAAAATGCTTAACAAATTATTTGGTAAATAATAATAAATCAACATGTTATGTTTTTATCTTATTTTTTTTATGTACTCTTCAACAATCCTAAACCAGTGCAGCTCTTGGGACCCTAAACATGATTTTAGGTACTGTGTAGTGTGAAGACAGAGAATTAAATTGACATAGGACTAAATTAACATTGAATAGCACAAAACACTCTGTTTTCAATTTTCTTATTTCTTCTGAGGAAGGATTCAGTACTTAACGCCATGAACCCTTGCTAATCACACACGCACACACACACACACCTGAAGCTCTAGAGTCCTTCCCCAGCAAGCAATATGGCTAAAGTGTATTAACCTTGCTTGGTTTTAGCTGTGTTTATCTTTTACAATTTCCTTTTCTGGTGAGTAACAGCTACTTTTCAATTTAGAGTAGTAGTATCAAGTTTTCTCCCCCAAAATACATATTTCAGTGTTAAAAATAAGTCAATTTAAGGGAAAATGTTAAGTAAATAGTAAAGGTGGTAGCAGAAAGCTTGAAGTTTGGGAAACTTGACACTGGACAATTCCAGACAAGGCCAGAATCTGACGTTGTGATTTCCCAGCAAGGCTCACGTGGGTTCCCTCCAAGCTCAACTCGGAGTTTGTGCCCTGGGAGTTCCCAGCCTTCATAAACCTTCAACTTGATGGAGAAGCCCTGGGGATCTTGCCTCTTGAGCTCTGCAGACCTCCTGGGGAGGGACCTCCCCTCTTGAATGACTAACGTTGGCTCTGTCCTGGCGCAGAGCGGGCAGGAGTGGGCTCCGGACAGCCCAGGGCCTGAGCGCCACCCTCGCTGGCCGAGCGATGCCAACGCGCCCTCCGGGACTAACAAGAGCGAGCAGAGCAGGGTCCACAGCGCGGCTGTGTTTGATCCCGCGACGTGTCGCTCGGAAGCGCAAACAATTTATTGCCATCAGACGACGCTGTCAGGCACTGATTTTCTGGTGGCGCTCCATCACAGGCCTCTAAACACCAGGGAAGGGGCTCGGAGGAACTGTCGCAGCCAGGCGGGGGTCCCCGTAACGAGGTTTTAATGAGGGGAGCGCGGCCGGCCTTTGTGGAGCCGCGGGAGGAGGCGGCCGGGCCGCGCTCAGCGAAGTCACTTCCTCCCCGAGCCCCGAAGGCCCGCGATTCCGCGGAGGGACAGCCGTGGCCGCCAGGCCCCGGTGGCCACCGCGGGGCTCTCCTGGGTCCGCTCCATCCTCGCGCTCTCGGAACTGCTAGCTGCAGGAAACGCGGCATTTCCAAGCAACAATGCAAACGCGCTCATTACCATCTCCTCCGTATGCAGGGCAAAGTCGCGACGCCGGCGGAGCCCCGCCACCCGGCTCCCGCCTCGGCATCCAAGGCGGCGACACATTCGTCCCCCAGGACGGACGAGGAGGGGCGCCGGGGAGCCGGGTCCACGCGGGAGGGGACAGACCCTGCAGAGGGAGGGAAGAGAGAATCCACAAGAAGAGACAGAGGCAGAAAGAGAAATGGAAGAAGGAAACAGGAAAGGGTTAGGAGGGAGGAAAGAAAGAAGAAAAAAAGAGAAGTGAGGGTGGGGGAGAGGGACGCGGTCCCAGGCTCAGGGAGAAGGAAAAGACGACGTGAAAAGGGGAGGGAGGGAGGGAGAAGAATGAAGAGAAATGAACTGAAAAACGGTTCGGAGCAAATGTGTGAAAAGAACAAATGAGGGAGCGGAGGGAAGGAGGAAAATGAATAGCCTAGAAATCGGATATACAGGAAGGACAGAACGGCGCATAGAGAAAAACAAAGAAAGTGAGCGGGAGGAGGGAGGGACCGCCCAAGTCAGGTGGAGAAAAGATGACCCCAGAGAGGTAAAGAAAAATAAAATCATTCGCGCTGAGGACCAGGTTTTCCATCCAGGCCATTCCGGGCGCTGCGCGTCGCGGGCCGCCCCGAGACCCCGGGGACGGGCCGCCGGGGCAGGCGCAGGGGCGGAGCGGGCCGGGAAGGGCGCTCGGCCGGCCTCACGCCCCGCTGGGCGGCCCGGTCCGCCCGCGGTGCCCAGACCCGGCCGGGGCCCCCTGCGCGCTGCTGCCGCGGCCACCGCGGAGGCGGCCTCTCCCGCGCCGGCAGCGAAGTTGGCAAAGTTTGCCCCAAAGTTTCCCCGTCGCTTCTCCGGACCCTCGGAGGCCTGCGAGGCGCCGGCGGCTGGCGGGGGGCGGGCGCGCGTCCCCGAGCGGCTCCCGGGATGCTCGGGACTCGGCTTCCCGGCCCAACGCGGGTCCCTCCGGGCGCGGACGCCAGGCCACGCACTCGGGAGTCCGTGCGGCTGCTAATAGCGGCGAGAGAGGCCGCGGAAGAGAGAGAGAGAGAGAAGGAAAAAAAATATTCTCAGCTCAATTTAAGTCTCATGGAAAGGGCTTACAACTGTAATTAAATCATTAAATTCTTGTCTACGCTTCACAGAGCGGAGAGAAATTAACTTCCCACCAACCTCATTTTCTATTTGAACATGAAATAATGATTTTCTGCCCGTCTAATTACAAAGCCAACATCTGATCAAGCCAGCATCCAGAGGGGATTATCGCATGCACGAGTATTAGACCTCATTACCAGCTTGAGTGCAAAATTATTACATCTTGTAATTGGATGGTGAGATTTATATACAGATCGGCCCGGTTTCTGTAAGATTGTAATTACAAGCTTCGTTGGTTAGCTACTTATCAGAACTTTGCAGGAAAACAAAACAAATGACTGAGGAAAACGAGCATTTCATTAACCTGTAACCCGAGCGCGGGGGGAGGGAACGGTGGGAGCGCGCGCCGCGGCGTCTGCGGGAAGCGCAGGGATCGCCTGCCCGCGCCGCCGCCCGGGACTCCAGGCCCGGGAGGGAAGGACGGAAGGGCCCGGGCTGGGAGACCGGGGCTGCCGCGGCTCCCCCCTCCCATGGGGGCGCGCGCACCGTGGGGCTGGGCGAGGAGGGAGCCGGAAGGGGGCCTGGTGGCTCGGGACTCGTGTGCAGCGCGCCGCACAGTCCCCGAGCCTGGCGGGCCGCAGGCCCTGGGCACACGTCGGGCGGCGGCTCCCGCGGCGTGTCCCGCTCATGCACGCCGAGTGTGTGCGACAGACACCTTCTCCGAACCCTCCGCGCGCCCGGGGCCGCGTTAAAAGAGCGCCCGCAGCCAGTCTGCAAAACGCTTTGTGCGCTGGGCACGTTGGAAGAAGGGGGGATGACGGGGAAGCTTCTGCGTGCCGCGCGCACGCTTTTCCTAAATCAACTTCCACGCACCTGCTTTGCTTCTTGTGCAAGTGTGTCACTCTGACCTAATCTCTTGGTTTCAAAAGCACTGGAAAATGTTCGGCTGCCCGTGGACCCCGAGTTCAGTCTGGAGTGGGGCTCCACTGGCCCTGTCGAGCTGGGGAACCAGCGCCACGTCGGGGTTCAGGTGCCCGGGGCCCCAGTCCCGACGTGGGAGGCAGTTCGCCCTACCAGGCCACGGCTGTTCCCTACTAGGGTAGGCGGGAGGCCGCTTCTGCTGGGGCCTGGGGCGCCGGGAGGGATCTAATTATTCTCGGGTCCGCGTCTGGGTCTGGGGGTTCTCCGTCCGGGCTGTGTGCGCCCCGGCGCCGGCTTGACTGGTTCCCCCGAACAGCCTTGCCCTTCCCGGGCCTCTTCCCCGCGCCCGCAGTCCGACTCAGGTCGATAGCCGGTTAATGCGGAAGGAGCATCTCCGAGGCTCATTATCGTTTTTTCTTTTCCTTCTGAAAGAGCTGAATTAAACAGCGGGCGTCTCACCCAGCACGTACCGCGCAGCCCCGGTACCCCACCTCGGAATCTCGCTCTTGTCTCCCCACTGGTCCGGTGCCGTCACTTGTGCAAACACTAGGGTTTCAGGGCCGTCGAGGCTCGAGGTCTGACACCTAGATGACATCCCTGGAAACGGCGTTACTGTCAACTCTGTGACCCCAAGATGTTTCGCGTGGAGGCGAGCCCAAGATTCCCTAAGACACTCTCAGAGAAGTTTAACTGGAAACGAAATCAGGCGTCTGGGAGGCATTTCCAGGCCAGGGCGGCCCCTGATGTCTCCTCTAGCCAGCCTCCTGAGAAGGCTCCAAGCAACCTGGCACCGGGCAAAGGGGACCCGGGAGGGGATCGGGAAGCAGCTCGGACCCAATTTGGGAATAACCAACTTTCCTTCATTGCTCCCCCAAACCTGGTCATCCCCAAATTTTCCCTTGTCTCCTCCCCCAAGTTTTTCGGCGTCTACACCTACTAGAGCTGCGGACCGGTGCCAAGACCCGTATCATAGAGGGAGGTGGGGGTTGCGGGGTGGGAGGTGGGGGTGGGGTCAAAGCTGCGTGTCCAGGAGGTAGAAACATCTTTCGTTCTGGAACTGGGTTCCCCAGAGCTGCTGTGATCACAGCCAGGGCCAAGACCCTCTGATGCCTCCACTGGTGGAATTCGGATTCGATTCCTCTATCGGTCAGTGCCAGGCTGGGGCTGGTGACACCTCGGCAGAGTCGCCGCCCCGGTCTGGTCCCCGGGAGCGCCCGCCGCAGGCCTGGCCCACACGTGGGTCGCCGCCGCGGCCTAGCCGCGACGCCCCCCAGGGCAGCCCTGGGCCGCACGCCCTAATCCGTGAAGGTGGGCGCCCGATCCCGGGATTTCAAGTTCGATTTAGGAGGTATCCCACCGTAAAGCCTGGCCTCCGGTCCCCACCCGAGGCGGTGGGAGGATCCCTGCACGAAGAAAAGGGGCTGGGCTCGAGGACCGGGAGAAGGACGAGGGGTCGTGAAAGGAAGAATCTCTACAGACCCAAACGCCAATATAGAAACTTCTCGAACTCCAAAAGTTCCTGGGACCTCCACGGTCTGGCTCCCTGCTCCTCCCCCATCGCACGCCCGCTCGCCGCGCCGCGGGCTGCGCTTGCTCCAGGCGGGCCCCCAGGCCCCCCCCAGGTGTCCACCCTCCAGCCCCCAGGCCCAGGAGCCATTTTTACTGAGGGATCGCACGCGGACACTGGGGCGGCGTTGATGTGGCCAATTTCAGGGTTCGGTCCTCCTGGGTAGGGGGCTGCCTTGCCCCCAGGGCAGTGAGGTAGCTTCGAAGACGCGACGAGGACGCATTCTCCCACCCCCCACCCCCCACCCCCCACCCCGCCCGCGCGCGTTCCCCCGGCTCCCGCCCTGCGCCACCGAAGGGCCGGAGTGGAGAGGTGCGCGCTGCAACAGGGGCCCGGGCAGAGGACAGCCCGGAGCCCGCCTAGGCCCAGAGTCCCGGCCCGGCCCAGGTCTGAGCTGCGGCGCGGGGACGGGCGCGGAGGGCGGGAGGCGGGGAGGGGCCGGCTGACCCCGCACTAACCCGCGTCCCCGCGCCTCTCGCCCCCCTCCCGGCGCAGGCAGGAGGGGCGGGAAGGGACTCGCCGCGCCCGCTCCCGCCCGGCCCCGCCCCGCCCTGCGCGCGGTATCCGCGGGGGTGGGCGGCCTCGCCGAGAGGCGTCCCGGCGATTGGCGACTCGGGGAGGAGACTCGAGGAAAAGTCGAATAAGAGGGCGCGACGTCAGACCCGAGATTTGGGGAAGGGCGAGGGAAGGGGTGGAAGGGCGGGGACGGACACACAGACACAGGCTCGGACACACACACCCCCGCACGGTACCCTAAGTGTCCACAACTTTAGGCTGCCTTAGCCCGGGGCGCAGAGGCTGGAAGGCTGGGGGGTGGGGAGCGCGTCGTGTGAGCGGAGGGAGAGAGACGTGAAGAATCCAAGTAGCAGAGAAGAAAAAGTGAAGGGAACAGACAGGGCGGAGACGCAGTAGTGAGAAGGGAGCGAGGACAGAGGAAAAGCGAGTTTCCTGGCGTCCAGGAGAGAGCGGGAGCCGAAGGAGCGGAAGCGATCCTGGGGCGAAGAGGAGCGCGGGGAGGGAGGGGGGAGGAAGGGCACGGAGGGGGAGTGAAAACTAGAGGAGGGCGAGGGAAGCGAGGCGCGACACTGCTCCGGGAGAGGAGGGCAGTGAGGAGCGAGGCGCGGGCAGAGGCAGCTCGGCTGCGGAGAGGAGGGAGCGCGGCGCGGAGAGGAGGGGCTTGCGGCCCCGTGGAAATGTCAATCAGCGCCCGGAGCCCCGGGAATCTCCGCCAATCTGTTCGGACCTGACCTGGCTCCTCGCCGCCGCCGCCGCCGCCGCCGCGGAGCAGATCAATAGGCGAGCCCGGAGCGCAGCGCAGCGCGGGAGGCAGCGCGGCCCCAGCCCGGCCCAGCCCCCGATGCGCGCCGGAGCCCGCGGGCGGCGCTGAGCTGGGCGGCCCCGGGGCCGGGCCCCTCTCTGTCCGTGCCCCACGGGCCACCATGTCCTTCCCCCAGCTTGGATACCAGTACATCCGCCCGCTCTACCCGCCCGAGCGCCCGGGGGCCGCCGCCAGCGGCAGCAGCGCGGGGTCCCGGGGCGGCCCGGGCGCCGGAGCTTCGGAGCTGGCCGCCTCGGGGTCCCTGTCCAACGTGCTCTCCTCCGTGTACGGGGCGCCCTATGCCGCGGCGGCAGCGGCGGCCGCCGCCGCCCAAGGCTACGGCGCCTTCCTGCCCTACGCCGCGGAGCTGCCCATCTTCCCGCAGCTGGTAAGCACCGAGGAGCCGGGAAGGGTGGGGGTGGTGGCGCTGGGGCGCCGGGGAGGTGAGCGCGGGAGTAGAC
Organism: Mirza zaza; assembly: GCA_008750895.1. Taxonomy (NCBI): domain Eukaryota; kingdom Metazoa; phylum Chordata; class Mammalia; order Primates; family Cheirogaleidae; genus Mirza; species Mirza zaza. The sequence continues at coordinate 60,189 of VSMD01075343.1, read as the reverse complement.
TATGGGGTCCAGGCCAGGGTGGTGGAGGCAGCGATGGCTGGGGCTCACCCGCGCTCCCTTGCGTGTCTTCCTTCCCCATGTGAGTGCAGGGCGCGCAGTATGAGCTGAAGGACAGCCCCGGGGTGCAGCATCCGGCCGCCGCCGCCGCGTTTCCGCACCCGCACCCCGCCTTCTACCCCTATGGCCAGTACCAGTTCGGGGACCCGTCCCGTCCCAAGAACGCCACCCGGGAGAGCACCAGCACGCTCAAGGCCTGGCTCAACGAGCACCGCAAGAACCCCTACCCCACCAAGGGCGAGAAGATCATGCTGGCCATCATCACCAAGATGACCCTCACGCAGGTGTCCACCTGGTTCGCCAACGCGCGCCGGCGCCTCAAGAAGGAGAACAAGATGACGTGGGCGCCTCGCAGCCGCACTGATGAGGAGGGCAACGCTTACGGGAGCGAGCGCGAGGAAGAAGACGAAGAGGAGGACGAGGAGGACGGCAAACGCGAGCTGGAGCTGGAGGAGGAGGAGCTCGTGGGAGAGGAGGAGGACACGGGGGGCGAGGGCCTGGCGGACGACGACGAGGACGAGGAGATCGATTTGGAGAACTTAGACGGCGCGGCCGCCGGGCCTGAGCTGTCCCTGGCTGGGACGGTGCGTAGGGATGGCGACCTCGGCCTAGGACCGATTTCGGACTCCAAAAATAGCGATTCAGAAGACAGCTCCCAGGGCCTGGAGGACCGGCCACTGCCGGTCTTGAGTCTGGCCCCCGCGCCACCACCGGTGGGCCCAGCTGTGCCATCTCCGCCCTCGCCCCCCGCAGGCCTGGACCCTTGCGCCCCCGCACCAGCGCCCGCCTCCGCCCTGCAAAAGCCCAAGATCTGGTCCCTGGCCGAGACGGCCACGAGCCCGGACAACCCGCGCCGCTCCCCTCCCGGCGCGGGGGGCGCCCCCCCAGGGGCCGCCGTGGCGCCCCCAGCCCTGCAGCTCTCTCCGGCCGCCGCCGCCGCCGCGGCTCACAGACTGGTCTCGGCGCCGCTGAGCAAGTTCCCCGCCTGGACCAACCGGCCGTTCCCAGGCCCGCCGCCCGGCCCACGCCCGCACCCGCTCTCGCTGCTGGGTTCGGCCCCGCCGCACCTGCTGGGACTTCCCGGAGCCGCCGGCCACCCGGCTGCCGCCGCCGCCGCCTTCGCTCGGCCCGCGGAGCCCGAGGGAGGAACAGGTGACTGCTGAGCGCCGGGCGTGGAGGGAGGGGGCGGCCCCGAGGGTCGCGCCGAGGCTGGCGAGGAGGGCAGGGCCGGGGCACAGGGCGCGAACCTCTCCGGTCGGGCCCCCTCGGCCCTGGGCGCTCTAAAGGCCCTCCTCTCTCTTCCCCGCTTCCCTTAGATCGCTGTAGTGCCTTGGAAGTGGAGAAAAAGTTACTCAAGACAGCTTTCCAGCCCGTGCCCAGGCGGTAAGAGACCCCGAGGTTAGGGGGATGGGGGACCGGCAGGCGGGGGGAGAAAGGAAGCCGAGCGGAACTCCCGGCCTCTTGCCCAAGGGGAGCGCAGCTGGGACGCGGTTTGGTTTGTTTTTTTAAAAAAATAAAAAAGGGAACGAAGCTCTTTCTTCTGTTGCCCCAGTGGGCCTAGAGACAGCTCCCCAGTCCCAGCACAGGCACCCCCAGCGCGGCCCGCCCGCGGGTGCGGCGCTAAGGGTGACCGAGCCTGGCCCAGCTCACAGGCCCGGGACCGGGCGGCAGCTCCGTGACACCCACCGCCTTGCAGCCCGGGACTCAGGTCCTGGGCCCTCCTGCCCTCCTTACAGTTAAACCTTAAGCGCGAACATGCATCTCCAGCTGGACGTAATTTTGCATTGCGACACCTTCCCGCTCCCCCCACCCCGGCCCCAGGTAGGGTCTCCCCGCCCTAGGCAGAGCCCGCGCCCCCAAATCTCGCCCCTAGCTCTCACCTGCTTTAAACCACTGCCTCTCTCTTCCAGGCCCCAGAACCACCTGGACGCTGCTCTGGTCCTATCGGCTCTCTCTTCATCCTAGTTCTTAAAAGATACATTTTTTAATCGTTGTAATAATTGTAAAAAAAAAAAAAGATCGCTCTGTATAGTTACGACTTGTAAGCATGCCCATGTATAAATACCTGAAAACAAAACTAAACAAAAGAGAAAAAAGAAATAAAACCAGTCCTCCTCAGCCCTCCCCAAGTCGCTTCTGTGCCACCCGCATTAGCTGCGTTTGTGAGGTTTGTTCGGTTGGGTCGTTTGATTTGGGGGGTGGAGTTTCAGTGAGAATAAGCGTGTCTGACTTTTTTGTATATACAGAAGAATGTACATATGTGTGAACCAAATTGTACAAGAAAGTATCTATTTTTGGCTAAATAAATGAGCTGTTGCCACTTTGACTATAACCTGGCTGTCTGCCCCTAGACGGCTCTGTTCGGTGGTTTTTTGTTTTTTGTCTCTCCCCGCCCCCTCCCACCACCCCACCTCGCCCGATGGCAGGATCTCGCGAATCAGCGGGAAAGGACGGCGCAGCGACAGGACAGCAGCGGCCGAGGCGGGGCTGGGGCGCCCCGGGATGGAGGCGGCCGGAGAAGTACCTGGGGCGCCCCGAGGAAGGGCAGAGGAGACAGGTGGGAGAAGGGACGAGATTCCCTACTAGAAGCTGGGAGACTGGGCCCAAACCGCCGGTCTAGCGAGAAACCGCGGGGGCTTGACGGCAGAAAGACTTAAACAAGAGCCTGGCTGCAGACGGGTTGGGCTGGGGGTTCCCGTCACTCCCCTCGTCCCCGTTCTTTGAGAGGCGCAGTTGAGGTCTGCTGAGTCTCACACACAAGGGGCTGTGCACGCCCAGGTGCCGTCCTCCTTCCAGCCGCACTGCAGCCCCTTCCTCCTTTTAGACGCCAGGGTGTGGGGGGATGGTGGGGAGATACGGACAAGAGGGGGGCCTGGGGGCGCACATTCTTCCCTGCAAGCGGACAGTGGCACTGCCCGGCTCGGATGAGAGTGGGGGCCCGGGTCCTGGCCGCATCTACGCGTCTTGGCACCCCAGGGGGGTTTCCCACGTGGCCTGGCAGAGGCCGGGTTCTGAGCTGGGCGCGGGGCTGGGGCGGGGGCGGGGCGGCGCCTTCCTAGCGGCGGATTCCTGCACCCGCGGGCCGGGGGTGGGCAGGCCGGGGGAGGGAGGCGGGAAGTTTGGGGCTGGAGCTCCCTCTACAGGACAAAAGGGACGCTCGGCGCCTCGCCTCGGTGGCCTCTGCAGCTAGGCCGGGCGTCGCGCCCCCTTTGCGCCCCCTTTTTCCTCTCTCAGTCCGCCAGCCCATCTTGCCCAGCTGTGACTTGAAGAAGTTGTAGGGAAATGCTTGGGAGAGTGGCACCTCCTCGGTACGGGAGCGAAGCGTACCCGAGGGAGCACCTTTCACAGCTCCCCGCCCCCCCCCCGCCCCGTTGGGACACGTACAGCGGGCAGATGTTGGGTGTTTGGCCCGCAGCGAGCGGCGAGTGACAGTCTCGCGGGTTCCAGGGGAGGTTCGCGAAGAGCTCGCACGCCCAAAGCCAAGGAACAAGACGCAGCACAGTGCGCCTTCCAGGCTCCAGGCTCAGAGGGAGCAGCGTGCGGCAGACACTGGTCCCTGCGGGCCCCGCCGCCAGCGCGCGCCCAGGACCCCTCCGAGGCCGGCTGGGCCCTCAGGGTGCGCCGCGCCCCCGGGGCGAGTGCGGGCCGGGCAGGTGCCGGCCTGCGTGGCAGTCTGGGGGTGCGCACAGGGCTCCCGGAGCAACACCCAGCAAGGGCGCTTCGCAGCTGGGGCTGCTCCTCCAGCCCCTTCCCCGGCGGGGCTGAGAGGCGTCTCCTCCGCTCCCTCCCGTTCCCGCTCTATCCCCTGTGTTTCTGGGGTTCGGGCCCTTTCCCAGGTAACAAGCACAGACTGAGGTTCCGCTCTGGTCCTGCTCCCCGAGACCTGGAGCCGGCTCAGCCCCGCGGTGGGAGGACTTCATCTGCCTGGCCGAGGCCTTGAACTTGAGCCCAGAGCAGAGGCTGGGTAATATCTTTACAAGGCCAACACCCGGACACCCCCCGCTCCTGCTTCACAGGCTTAACTGTGGCGGCATTTACCGCCTGTGGCACCCTGAGCAGACAATTCACTTCTGCGTGCCCTTATCGTCTCATCTGCAAAATGGGGATAAGGAACCGTGGAGGCCGTGGTTGTGAGGATGAGACAAAGCGTGTTCAGTGCTGCCTAGCTGGTGTGTGTGGGGGGGCGGGTTGGGCATAAACAACCCTGCTCCTGACATCATATTCCAGAATCTCAGCCCCCACCCCTCAAACTCCCAGCAACAGTGCCCCGCCCCCTCCATCAGCCATAAAAGTCAGTTGTCCGCCTTCAGGCCCCCCAGGATCCTCTGCACCCCAGCTCCACCCAGGGAGAAAGGAAACTTGTGGGGCGGGCACAGCAGGGAGAGGGGGTTGTGACCATGGGCAGAAGTAAGGCAGCCTCTCCAAACTGACCCACCCAGGGAGGAGGCAGAGGATTCGCTCAGAGCACCCTGAGCTCAGGAGGCCAGGCGGGCCTTGGCGAAGCCTGAGCGCGGGTCCCTGGGCCTTTCTCCAGTAAAGCCCCTGGCACTGGGTCAGCTTTTCAGCCAGTCACGTTCTGGGGATAATGGTCTTTGGACGAGACCCGTTCTGCCCACGCTGTAGGTACTAGGGAACAGATGGCATAAACCTGGGAGCCACTCTCCTAGGACACTTGTCTCATCCCATAGAGTAGACGGGCCCTTCAACTGGCCCCAGGTTAACCCCAATAAGATAACCAAACAGAACAAAAAGAATCACACAGCTTTTCAGCTAAAAAAGAGGAGAGGAGACAGCCCCTCTTTGCAGTTCTTTCATTTCACCAGGGAGCAAGTTCTCATGTCCTTGCCTCCTCCCCAGACCTGCTCCTCTGGGGGACCCCAGGAACTGCCCCCTCCCTTATTGTTGGTCCCTAAAATCTGAAAAGAAAACCAGGAGGGAGGGAGAGAGAGAGAATATGGGAATCTCACCCCTGGTCCTGATTAAGCTTCAATTAGAAATAAAATATGTCAATCACTCCACCTGGAAGGGGCTCCTGCTGTCGGGTCTGGTTATGCAAAGCGCTCCAAGGTGTGTGGGGTAATCAGGTCAGAGGAAGGGGAGTGTGGCACTGCTTCCCTCATTATCTGCATGGAGCTGGAGGGCGGAGGGTGCGTCCTGGGGCCAGGGAACCAGAGGAGAATAAAATTATCTCCCTAAGTGACTGTCCACCTCTGGGACTGGCACAGTAATAGTTTCCAATTGAATTTCTCTGCAGGGGAATACAGGGAGAGGGAGGTGGGCTCCAGCCAGAAGGCAACATGGAAGAGCCAGAGGGTTAGTGCAGTAGGAGCCACTCACCTGTGACAGGTGAGGAGTGAGGAGGGGACAGTGCCCGCCTGATGGGCAGCCAACACCGAAGGTTCCAGTGTCTTAGACCCGCCTGAGTTTTGGAGGGGGATCCAGAGGGATTGACGCTTGGGTAGGAATTGGCTAGCAGACGTTTTCTGTTTTTCTGTTATTGGGAGTTTCTACCAGGGGCTTGTTTGGGGCCTAATTGTCTGCACCCTTCCAGAAATGTCCTCTGCATCCTAAAATTCTGGTTGCCTGTACCCTTCACCCCCAGCAAGTGAAAATGGGCAATTGCGGGCTATAAAAACTGTCTGTGGTTAGCTGACACCAACTGGAGTGGGAGCAAGTCTCAGACACTCCCTAGGCCCGTTTTCGACATCTGAAAAATGGGGAGGGTTGCAGTAGATGAACTTATCCAAGAGTTCTTACAAATCCAATGTTGTCTAGGATTACCCATAGAGGAAAGAAAGAACTGTGAGTCCAAAGATAATTACGGGGCTACCAGAACCTCACCCCAGAACCTCTCTGGATACTGCCTCCTGGTCCTAATTGGCCGCTGTCATCGGATCCCATTAGCCAACTCGACTGCTTTAAAAATGGCCATCTATTGTGTGACCAGCCCAGCTTTAAAGTGGCTGCAGCTCCCCTCTGAAGAGGCTTCAACCCCTCCAAAGGCCATCCCAGTTGTCCAGATGGAAAACCACCACACAGGCACCTCTTCTTGAGCTAGCGGCATGGCTGGAGGAGGCCTTAAGGGTAGAGCAGTAGTCCCCAACCAGGCAATTTTGGGAAGCCTCCACTACCAAACCTCCCATCCCCCACCTTGGAGACATTTGACAATGTCTGGAGGCCTTTCTGATTGTCACGACCAGGGCGGGGTGCTCCTGGCAGCTCGTGGGGAGAGGTCAGGGATGCTCCCAATGGTCCTACAAGGCACAGAACCATCTAGTCCATAATGTCACTAGCACTGAGGTTGAGAAACCATGGTGTTAAGATGGGAGAGGTGTCTGAGGCAGCCACAGCAAGAATTTTCTCCCAGAAACCACAGCCCTGTTGACAGAAACATTAAAACAGGGTGCTAAGTGGAGCATTTTTGTTCCTTAAAAACTTGTGGCCCTAGAAGGGGAAAGTTGGGGTGGGAGAGCAAACAGGAAACTATCCACGCCTGGGAAAAAGAAAGACAGAGCTGCAGCTCAGCCTGCTGCCCAGGCCAGGAGCTGCTGGAGGTGGAACCTTCTGGGGTAAGAGGGAGGCAACCCAAAAGAGCATGTGCGTCTGGAGAGTTGGGGTCTCTCTCCCTTGGATGCTTCAGCAGCAGGTGACAGCAGGTGACACGGAGGTCCTCACAGATGAGAGCCTGCCTTGTCATGACGGGCGCCCCTCGTGTACAGAAATGCATCTGTTTATTTTCTTGCTTGTTTGTCCCGTGTGTGTGCAAGTGTGTGTGCATGTGTGTGTGTGCACGCGAGTGTGTGCCTGTCCCGTGTCAGGGAGCAGGGGACACAAAGGCAGCAGGGTAAGTTCCTACTCTGGGGCCCGGCCGGGCAGGACGGGAAGGCTGTGATTTCATGGCTTTGTGCCGGGCGGCGAGCCCTGCATTCTCTCCCTGCACCAGGCCGTGGCCAAGCAGGCCTGCAGCACTCTGGGGCCTTTGGGGTGCACTCATCTGAGAGATTGTGCTTTTCTCAGCCGCTCAGATTTATTTTGCCAAAGTTACAGGGCAATTATGGAAATGCGCCCTTTGAAGCTGAGCTGATTTCTCTTTATTTTCTTCTCCCTGACAAAGCAGAGCTTCCCTGCCTCTCCTAGGCCCCTCTCTCTCTCTCTCTCTCTCTCTCTCTCTCTCCTTTTCCCATCCTCTCTCTCCTTTTCCCATTCCTCTCTCTGTCTCTTTTTCCTGATCATTATTAGCTAGCAGGACTTTGCAGGGGTATGTGAAAAAAATCATTTAAATGGTGATTAAAAGAAAGTGTGTGCAGATGAAAATAATGTCACTTTTATTTTAATGTTATGTTTTTAAAAATAAGACTTAAGACATCCAGGAGAGGAGAAATGTCTTGGTGGTAGCCAGACACAGGCACCCCCTGCCCAGACGGGGGGCCGTGCGGTCCCTGCCAGCCCCAAGGCCCCCGGCTGGAAGCAGAGCAGCCCGGCAGCCGGGCCACCTGAGGCTTCGCCGGGCTCCGCAGCTCCACGGCTCGAGTGGCATGCTCGGCCTCCTTTCCTCACTCCTCGGGTAGAAGAGGCCCAGACTCCACAGAGCCGAGTTCCTGGGCCTCGGACAGTATTTGCCACTGCAGCGTGGAATCCGCGGGCTCCGTGTGAACCGGCCCCACTCACATGTCCCCTCCCACCCCACCTTGCTTGTCGCCGGGGTGTAGGGTAAAAGCGTCTGGAGCCGGATGGTCTCAACTGGGCGCCGCGCAGGCCGTGGACAGGCAGCGTGGGCCGGGGTTCTAGTTGTTAGAAGGGCTTTGAAGTTCTCTTTGTCCATGTTTGCTCCTTCCTCCCTCCCTTCCTGTCTTTGGGGTGACTGGCTCATTATCTGTGGACAAACACCAACAGGAAGCCTGTCACCTCCAGGAGCCGGTGTCGGCCCCATGGCCTGTGCGGAGGGGAGGCCTTTTAGCTCTCCTTTGTTCGCCCGTTTTTAAAAAAATAAAATAGAGTGAAAGTGCATGTTTATGCTTGTGAGGCCTCATACTGAGCACATTCCATGTTCCTTGCATTTTCTTTAATGCTCACAGCCCCTCGGGGAGGGCGCCATTATCATCTCCCTGTTACAGATGAGGAAACTGAGGCTGAGGGACGGGTAGGAGAGAGATGGGGGAATGTTAAGAAATTTCTAGGCCAGGCACGGTGGCTCATGCCTGTAATCCTAGCACTCCGGGAGGCCGAGGCGGGAGGATCGCTTGAGCTCAGGAGTTCAAGACCAGCCTGAGCAGGAGCCAGACCCTGTCTCTACCAAAAATAGAAAAATTAGCCGGGCGTGGTGGTGCACACCTGTAGTCCCAGCTACTCGGGAGGCTGAGGCAGGAGGATCGCTTGAGCCCAGGAGTTTGAGGTTGCTGTGAGGTATGACTGCACTTCTCCCAGAACTTTGTTCCTTCCTTTAACAAAAAGAGTCATTATAATATTACCTCCCTCATTGGCTGCTGGGACAATTGAGTGAGTTAATTCACGCTAAGAACAATGTGCCATGCATAATGATTTGCCTGGTGCATAATGATTACTGAATAAATCACAAGTATTATTTTTTATTAATTATAACAGACACCCTAGGCCATAGGCATCATTGTCCCTATTTTATGGATAAGTAAATGCAAGGTCAGCTGCTTGTTCAGCAGACCAAAAAAAGGGTAGCAGGGGAGAGGTGCCACCCTGACCCAGGCCTTCTTGACTCCAGAATGCACAGGGCTGCGTTTGTCCGCGCTGGAGTTGCCAGTGGGTTCGTACATCTGGATTTGGAGCTCTGCACCTGGGACTCCACTTTGCTCCCACGACACCCTCTACCTGGGTCTGACACAGTCCTGGATGGGTCAAGATCAAGTGCAGCCCCAGCACGCCACCTCCACCCGCTTCCACTGCAGAAGGCAGAATGCAAGGGTGTCCAAGGGCTGGCCTCGAATCTGTTGTCGTCTCATTTATTTTTTTTAAGTATTAATAAGTACGGGATGAGGATCTCTGTCCACTCCTTCCATTCCTCCTCATCTTCAGTGCTGGCGGAAGGCAGCTTTCGGCGTATTGACACATCGCCGTTGCTGTGAGAGGCCATCTGTCCCAGCAGAGGAGAGGCCTGTCCTACTTCCAGATCTTTGCTACTCAAGGCGTGGCTCCTGGACCGGCAGCGTCAGCATCCACCTGGGAGCCGGTGAGAAAGGCAGACTCTCAGGCCCCTCCCAGTTCCCTCTGCATCAAAATCTGCATTTTCCCACGGGTGTCTGGGTGATGCGTGTGCACAGTAAAAGGTAAGACTGATCTAGGGGCTCCTCGGTAAAACGGGGGGCCCCACCGAGTTGGCACCAGAACAGTTTCTGAGACCTGGACCGCCAGGGGTGGTGCAGAATGTAGCTGGGATGCCACTGGGGAGACAGAAGCGGGGAGGAAAAGGAGTAAGGGACACCAAGGGGTGGGTAAGGTGCTTGGCACCAACCTGAGGCTGATGATACCAAGACTGAAGATGTATTTTGCCTCTTTCTCCACTTTCAAACATATTCGTGGTTGGCCGTGAGCAACGCTGGGTTCCTTAGAGCCACACCTCTGCCCACATGCCCTTCCAGATATTTCACAGCATAGTGGCAGGGAGATATGTAATTAGACCAAATTAGAACTTTATTAATAGCAACTGATTTCTTAATGCATCAAGGATCACAGCTGACCCCCACTACATTTGGGTATATCTCACAAAGAGAGAGGAAAAGAGAGACTGGGAGAGAGGAAGGAAGGAAGGACGGAAGGCCATTCTCAATGGGCACAAAACAGGTAGGAGCCCTTGAGGACAAGGATTGTTTCATTCACTTCTTTTTATTCATTCATTAATCCATCCAAAAATATTTATCACTCAAGGAGATATGATGTGAACAAAGTCTCTGCTTTCCTAGAGCTTTCAGTCTACTAGGAACAAAGAATGTAATAATTAACAAAAATAATAATGACTCGCATTTGCTGGAACATGAAGGATAGGAACAAGCTGCTAAGAGCATGCGTGATGAAGAGGGTGGGTGGGGAAGATGGGTACAGACACAGTTACGCGTTCACAGGCCTGGAGACACTCAGGAGGCCCGCGGCACAGCGAGAAAGACGTAGGTTCTAGACCCGTGGCATCCAATATAGCAGCCACTAACCACATATGGCTGTGGGGCACTTGAAGTGTCGCCAATCCTAATTGCAATGTGCCAACGAAATATACTCTGGAATTCAAAGGCTGTGTATAGCAACAGAAAAAAGAATGTAAAGTATCATCATAATTGTATGTTTTTACATATTGGAATGATAATATTTTGAACATATTGGGTTAAATAAGATATATACATGGTCCTCGTAGGGTTACATCCCAATAAATCCATTGTAGGTTCAAAATATCGTAAGTCAAAATGTACTTAATACACTTAACCTACTAAACATCATAGCTTGGCCCTAGCCTACTGTAAACATGCTCAGAACACTTACATTAGCCTGCAGTTGGGCAAGATCATCTATTTTATCACACAAATCCTATTTTATAATAAAGTGTTGAATGTCTCATGTACCACATATTGCTATCCTTGGAAAAGACAGTTTTGTGACACTGTAAAGCTGAAAAATTGTAAGTCAAACCATAGTAAGTTGGTGACCATCTGTATTATTAAAATTAATTTCACTTGTTCCTTTATACTTTTTAATGCAGTTATTAGACATTTTTAATGACATCTATGACTAAAGTTGTATTCCTAGTGGAGAGCACTGCCCCCAGGAGACTGGGATGCCAGAAGTCCATATTCCAGGGCCACTGCTTACCAACTAAGGCACCTCGAGCAAATTAGCTTAGCTGCTCTAAGCCTCAGTGTTTTCCTCTGTGAATAATAATATCTAGCATTAATTGAGCAGATTGCATATGCTAAGCACATGTATCCATTCATCTAATCTTTACAAGGTCCTATGAGGTAGGTACTACTATTGTCTCCATTTTGCAGCCGGGGAAACTGAGGCTCAGAGAGAGATAATTCACCCAAAGCCATACCCCCAGGAAGAGGGGGCACAGCATTTAACCCAGACAGTCTGGCTCCAGAGCCTCTATTACAAAATTAATACACTGCCATAAATGTAGCAGTCGTACCTGCTCCATAGGATTCCTATGAAGAGTTTTCACTGAGGAAACAATTTATGCATAGCCCTCAGTCTAGCATCCAAAACCATGTAAGTTCTCCCTATGTGATACTTGATATTATTTAACAAAAAACATTTTACCGAAAAAAATAATAATAATCAGATGATGCTACACAAAACACTGACTTGCTTTGGAAGGAGTTACTTGCAAATTAAGGCAATGTATTAGTTATCTATTGTTTCTTAACAAACTATTCCAAAACCCAGTGACATAAAACAACAAACAAACAACCATTATCTCACAGTTTCTGTGCATCAGAAATTCAAGAGCATCTTAGCTAGGTGGTTTTGGCTTGGAGTTTCTCTTGAGGTGGCAGTCATGATGTCAGATGGGGTTGCAGTCATACGGAGGTGTAGCTGGGACTGAGACATCTACTTCCAAGGTGGCTCACTCACACGGTTGCGGGCAGGAGGCCTCAGTTCCTCACCATGTGGCCCTCTCCGTAGAGCTGCTTGAGTATCCTCACAACATGGCACCTGCCCCCAGGGCAAGGGATCCAACAGAGGGCAAGTAGAAGCCACGGAGTCTTTTGTGACTTCCAAAGTGAGGTTTGGAAGTCATTTCCGCAATATCCTCTTGTGGTTACACAAGTCAGCCCTTTCAGTACGGGGGGGAGGGGGGCACTAGACAAGGGCACTAATGCCAAGTGGCAGGGATCATTGGCACCACCTTGGAGGCTGGCTACTGTATCCCTGGTACATCTGTATGGCTTAATTTAACTTTTGAACTTTCCTCTCTAGGAAAATATGCTCCTGGCATCCCAAGAGTCTGTGCGCCTGGATACAAAGGACAGAAACTCAGTTCAAACTGTCTTTTTTGCAAGGAGAGTGTATTGGTTCATGTAGCTGAGGAAGATGAGTGTGGAATAAATAATAATATCTAATACTTACTGAGCACACATTGTGTGCTAAGCATGTGTTTTAACTCAACCCTCACAGAGACCTCACGGGACAGGTATGGAATGTAAAGCAGAAACTAATCCAGGGATCTGAAAACATCAGTACTTTCTCATTGCATTTCACCTTCTACATCAATGCTGATCTTCTCTCAGACTCTCCCGGGTGGCAGGTACACAGTCGTCATGAACTCTGTGGCCATGGCCTAGGAGCTGGTGATCCACCAGGGAAGAAATGGCTTCTCTTGCCTAGTTTCAGTTGTAAAATCCCAGGGAAGCCCTCTGATTGGCTCAGCTTGGATCATGTGTTCATTGCTGGGCCAATCACAGTGGCCAGAGGGAGTGGCAGGAAGGAGCAGTTACTTGGAGGAAGTAAGGGGCTACTGTCATAAAAAGAGGTGGGGGAGAGATTATATCAGGCAGGCACAATCGACAGGTGTCTAATACACTGGGGGACGAGGAGGAGGAGGAGGAGGAAGGTCAGGAGAGTTTGGGGAGGCAGTTTAGAAGGGAGAGCTATCACTCATGTCCCCAAAAGCCAGTCTTGCAGGGCTGGCAACTGGGCACAGGCCCAAATCAAAGGCAGACCACCTCTCAGCCCTCCCGGAGCCTGCCGGGCCCAGATGTGTCCATCTGATCACGTCTTGGGGTGGGCATGAGACGTGCCACCACTCCTCAAGCTTCCCCACCTGAGTGTCCCCGGGGAGAGAAGTGGGTGAACTAAATGGCCTGAAGAATCTGAGGTCAGACCCAAAGTGGCCTCTCACAGGAGTGAAAGTTCTTTTTCATCTCCTTTTTAAAATCTTAAATATATAGGAGTTTGCCTCTTACTCCATGATATTTTCCTGTGTTTCTTGTAAAAAAGATAATTTTTCCTGGAAAGAGCTGCAAATAAAATGGATAATTCAGGACCCATATTTATCCTGTGGCCTTAATATCTCCTGAGATGCTGCTGAGTCCCATGGTGAATCTCATGGTGTACTGGCTCAAGAAGCACAGACACGTGGGATTGGCAACCTGGACCCCAGTGGCAATGGAAAGTGGCAAAGGCAGAAGGACGACACTGGCCTGGGCAACTTCTGGGGGAGCCATGCTCTGCTCAAAGCTGGTAGAACCTTAGAGCTTGACATTTCCCCTTCTCCTCGTGCCCCCTCCCTTTCTCTTCCCTGTTCACACTTGAACTTGGTCTGCAGAATCCATCCTGGGGCTGAGGGAGTCTCTTGGGACTAGGTGCATTCCAGGGCCTAGCATTAATAAACACTCAATAAACATTCACTGAATGCATTGCCGCTTTGGAATTCAGCAATAAACTTACAGATCGCCTAAAAATGTCTTTTAGGTCTTTAGGAAAATCACTTGCAAATATTTCATAAAATAAAACCCAATAACTATTATTATTATAAATATAATTTTGTAAAAATATTTTAATAATGATCAAATGTCATGACTGCTTAAGTGCAAGTATGAAATGTAGTAATTAAAAAACATAATAGGAGTTGCCCTTTGTTCAGTTTTGCCACGTGGCAAGGACTTGTCATTGTGTTTTCGTGTATGAGCCCCGTGGGAGAGTATGGTTTACAGGCAGCCGCCACTCTATTTTTAGTTGTCCTGTATCCTCTCCCCGCCACACCTGAGCACCTTAAATACATACTCAGCCCCCCCGACTCCCACCCAAACTTTAAGGCACAGTTGGGACCGTTTATGAGGTCAGCCAGCGAGGCTGGGGCTGGGCTGTCCGGTCATGTGCCCTCGCTGATTTTCCTAAGATGCTCGTCTGCAGTCTCCATGACAGTCAGGCCAGGAGGTCTCCACACCAGGGTCTGTCCTTCTGGCAGGGCCCCTGACCTTTCGTGAGCTGGAATACGGCAGAGGAACAGGATGGCTCGGCCCAGCTGGAAATAGTACTTGGGAAAAGGCCACAGACTCGACTGCTTGTTCCACAGCACACAGAAGGGCCACTGCCAAAAATATAATTATCCAGCAATGTGGAACCGAGACGCCACGGCAGACGGGGCTGAGCAGACGAGGTAGGGGAGGTAGGGAGGGAGCAGAAAGGCTGGCAGAGCCAGAACCAGTTCTGATAGATGGACAGAGGCCTTCTCGGTGGCCCTATGAGCTGGAGAATAGGAGGCACCGGGCACCAGGGCAGAATGGTCTGGAGATCACAGGTTTCCAGGCAAGTTGTCTCGGTGATTCACCCTTTCCAGAAAAAGAGAGGTCCATCCCACCCTGCAAAGCTGTCACCGGTCACTTTGCAAAGGGAGAATCCACCCAGGCTTCTTCTGTTCACTCTACATTAACCAAACCTAATCTCCCTGTCCTCAGAGAGGACGGTTATGATGGGAGCAAAAGACGGGCTACACGTGTTGCCTATGGAGAAACCACAGTAGGAGATCCTTTTCTTGTAGCTTCTACGACCTTCAGCTCAGAGGGTTTCGTGCAGCTGCTAAGCTCATTCTGGGTCACGGGTCACTCTTGCTCCAGTCCTCACTGGTGTGGTAGTTACAGAAAAGCTGGCATTTCTCTTTGCTCTAGCAATGCCTCATCAAGGTACAATACAGGATTATTAATGACAAGTTATGGGCCATCTCTGAATTGGTATTAGTATCCCCAACCCCGAGAATGTGTTGTAATGCATGCCAATGCAGAGGCATGAATTTGAAATATTTAACAACAGGGGACTCACCTGCACCAGAGCTACAGGGTCCTGCTGTGCCAGGCATGGACAGGTCACTTTATGAGTCATGGGAGTAAGCCGGAGGTCCCAGGGAAGGGCTAGAGCAGAAGACGGGACACTTGGGCCTCTCAGGACAGCACTATTCACCAACTGGCATAGAGATATTTTTATATTTTACAAACAGAGACAACTGGATATCCATATACAAAAGACTGAAGTTTCAAATCCTTCCTCACACCACACACAAAAATTAACTCAAAATGGATCACAGACATAACTGTAAGAGCTAAAGCTATAAAATTCTTACAAGAAAATATATGTGTAAATCTTTGTAACCGTGAATGAAGTGAAGCCTTTGTAGACATCAAAAACACAGGGAACAAAAGAAGAAATAGATCAAAATGTAACATTTGTATGGTGCACAGGATGCCATCAAGAAAGGAGAAAATAACCAACAGAATAGGGGAAAATATTGGCAAATTACCTAGTTGGCAAATTACATTACAAATTCCCTGATAAGGGAACTGTACCTAGAACACAAAAGAACTATTATAACTCAATAATAAAGGATAAATAACTCAATTTTAAAATGGGCAAAGAATCTAAATAGACATTTCTCTAAAGATGATATAAGAATGGCCAATAAGCACATGAAAAGATGTTCAACATCATGAGCCATCAGAGAAAGGCAGATCAAAAGCACAATGAGATACCACACACTAGCACGGCTATAATCAAAAGGATGGAAAATGGTAAGCATTGGTGAGGTTATGAAGAAATGGTAACCTTCATACAATGTTGGTGGGAATGTAACATGGTGCAACCCATTTGAAAACCAATTTGACAGTTATTCAACAAATTAAGCATAGTTTCCATGTGACCCAGAAATTCCACTTTTAGTGTAAAATAATATGAAAACATACATGCAGGTAAAAACTCGTACATGAATATTTATAACAACATTGTTCATAATACCCAAGGAGAGTAAATAACTCTTCAACTGGTGAATGGATAAAAATATGTGTTATAGCCATACAGTGGAATGCTATTCAGCCATAGAGAAGAAGGAAGTACTGATACACACTACAGAATTAATGAACCCTAAAAACACAGTAAGTGAAAGAAGCCAGTCCTGAAAGATCACATATTGTATGATTCCATTTATGTGAAATGTCCAGAATAGGCAGATCCATAGAGACAGAAAGTAGATTAGTGGTTGGCTAGGCTCATGAGGTCTGAGAGAAAATGGGGAGTGAATGCTAATGGGCACATGGTTTCTATCTGGAGTGATGAAAATGTTCTAGAATTGACTGTGCTACTGGTTGCACAACACTTTGAATATCCCAAATGCCACTGACTTGTGCACTTCACATTGGCAGATTATATGATATCTCAAGAAAGCTGTTGAATGTGCCACCCTGGCCAGCACACAAACACACTGAAGTCTCAGCCATGAGAGTGCATGTGTGCGCGCACACACACACACACACACACACACCAGACACAGACACAAGGAGAAGAAAAAATTGAGAGAAATAGATCAACACAAATATTTTTCTCCGAGTGTAGTAACGGAGTGTGAATTCTCATCGCATAGTTTTATGGAATGTTGCATAGTCATAGGAGGTCCTGCTGAAAATACTCATCTCCCCCAAAGAGTAAGAAGCTCGTATGTCCCCCAAATAACTATGTTCTGGAACTTTGGGAAACTCCCAGGAGTTGCGCCCACATCCTTAATATCACAGTAGTAGGACTCCCAGTCGCAATGTTTGAGGGAGACCTGCATGGAGTTTGTCAAAGCTGAGTAATGTCAGAGGTGCCAGAAAAGGCTGAGTGCTTGTGTGTGAGTTTGGGGGCAGAGGCCACCGAGGACGGAGCCCCGGCCGGGTCGGAGCAGTTGAGACTGGGCTGCGGGACTGTGCTCCAGAACAAGTAAAGGGACTCCCCGTGGTGGCCGAGGGAAGAGAGCTGAGGTTCTGGAGTCCGACGGAGCCGAGTTCTTGCACCAGCTTGATGTGTGACAATTATAAAGTCACTTGTCCCTAATGGGGCCTCAGTTTTCTCATACACAAATCACTTGCTAGCATGGAAGTGTGGCGACGATTTAACGATGGATTAAAGACCCAGGACAGCGGTCACCACCACTAATAGTGACTATCCTATCAGGTACTGTGAAGGTTGTCGCTCAGTCCCCCCGAGTGTGAATGTCGGTGACCAGACCTCTCTCACTCGAGGGAGGTGGAGAAGGCAGGAGGCCACGCACCTTCCCGGAGGGCAGAAACCCAAGTTGAGGGATTTTCCACTCTCTGGGTCTAACGGAGCTCTGTCCCCAAGCGACTGCTCATTAAGGAATCACTTTCCTTACACTCAGGACTCCAGGGACGTCAACCTGTAATTTAGGATTGTCCCAGAGCCCACAGGATATGCAGGCTGGGACCTGTCTCGGCCTCTGGAAACTGCCCTCCCTCTCCCCTTGAGTCATTTGGAGAAGCCCATAAAGCTGCGGCAGGAATGGTTAAAGTATCCAAAAATGCTCACACTGAAAAAACAAACAAACGTGTCTGAGTAAGCACACCAGTTCTTACTCATTAGACTCTTGGATAAGCCCCCCAAAACCCCAAACAAACAAACCCTGCTGTTTATTGAACACCTACTATGTTCCTACACTCCTGTACTTTATATGCATCCTCCCATCTCAGCCTTACAGCCATCCTCTGGGCGTGGGGAGCAGCTGTGATCACCCACATTTTACTGAAGACAAAAGCTTGTCCAAGTCCAGCGCCAGTAAATCGCATAGCTGAGATCCAAGCCTAGCGCTCCATGACCCCAAATCTGCAGTCTTGAAAAGTTAGGCCCTTTGACAGAGAGCCTTTCTAGAGCTTGGAAGCCGGGCTTGGATGGGAGAGTGCGGCGCAGGTGTTCTCCGGTGTGGGTCTCCTACGGCCCGGGAACCGTCATTCCACGGAAGACCTGTCGCCATCTGTCGTTGGACAGCCGCCAGCGTGAGGCACCCGCGCGTGAGATCCAGGTTCCCCCTTTGCTTCTCGGCCCCAGTGAAACCAAAGTTTACTTTCATCCCCCGTCCCCACGTTCAAGGGAAGCAGAGCCTGGGCCCCACGTTCCATTCTAAACAAGGGATTGGAGGCCCGTGAGATCTGATGAATGATTTTTGCAGTTTTGGCAGAAGGATTTCACGCGAGCGCCTCCCCATAGACAGACCCATCGCACCGGGTCCAGCCTTGAGCCCCGATGCCACCCTGGTGCCACCCCTGTGGGCTGTGTGGACAGTGGACACCCTTGCAGGGGCTGCACATTCAGATCGAGTTTGCTAGTTGCCCAGAACCTTCTTGTCCCCCCTGCTGGGAACGCGTGTGGGTTTCTGCTGCGCCCTGCTCCTTCCGCACTCCGTAAAGGCAGGCAGTTGCAAAATGCGGGCGAGGATGATTCAAGCCTTGGGGCTGGAAGCAGAGGATGGGAGGCCATTGACAACGGGCTGTCAGTGCCCACTCCGGCCCAAATCCGAGTGCCAGCCCCCGAGGCGAGTGGCCGATCGAGGAAGGCAATCTTCTAAAACTGCCCTTCTCAACATGTGATCTGTGCACCGGCAGCATCAGCGTCACCTGGAAATTTGCTAGGAATGCAATACCTTGGGCTCCACATGAACACCTGCATATTAAAGTCTGTGAAACTCTGCTCTGAGATCCCAAAGACCTGGAGACCTGCCCGTGCCCCCACTCCAGGTCCCAATAGCTTAGCGTTCAGGGCTGAGCACCTAGACAAATGAATAGATAAATAGTTCTGTGGGAACATAAATTTGAGAAGTATCACATGTCACGTTCCTCCCCAGAGTGCACAAACCACATCAGGACATTAAAGGCCCTGATAAATCCTGCATTAAAGCAATTATATTTACTTCTGTTTAACGGAATGCCTCCCAAACTTATTTGACTACAGAACATTCTTTTCCTCGAACACCCAATTGTAGAATATAAATTGGGAACACGCCCTTACTTGTAAGCGAGGGAACCACAGTCCCTTGTATTATCTTTAGGAAAAGGCAGCTGTGGTACCCGTGTGACATTACATTTTAATAACTGGTGCCAAGACCTCAGGATGTACAAATCAGAAACCTATTTTAAAGGTGACAGGCAAGCCTGCATCAATTACCTGGAACTAGAGCCACACCCTCGCATTTCCAGGATTTCAACCTCTCTTCCCACGGTCCCTCAAACTCAACAGCCCAACCCAAGGTCATTACAGAACACTGCTCTCTTATAACACTGCTGTTCTCCCCGGCTCAGGGACGTTTGCTTTACTCCTCCTCTTATTAATGCCCTTCCCCTTCCCCTCCAGGCTGCCTGGGCCCCTCCAGCTAATCGATTGCCAAGTTCATCAGATTTTATCTCTGTTCTGTCTTGCAACTCTTCCCACCTGCTCCTTCCCACTGCGTCTCACCTCACCTCTCGCCCTCCAGGCACCCCCCCCACGTTGATTTCTCCATAATTTGTCCTGCTTCTCAGGGATTTTTCAGGGCACAGATGTGCTTGTGTCATTGGCCAGCTCAAACCCAGCCACTTGCTTTGCTCCAATGCTAATAATATTATTCCCATTTGAAGATAAAGAAACTGAGGCTCAGAGAGGCTAAGTGACTTGCCCGAGGTCACATCTTTAGTGAGGGGTGGCAGAAGGAAGCTGAGTGCTTTGCCCTGCACCATGGCAGTCCAGCAGCCCTGCTCACACCTGCCGCCGCCGCTGTGCCAGGCCACCGCGCAGCTTGCACAGCCCCGTCCCCCGTCTCCACCCGCTAGCGTCATCGCGACATCTCTGCCCAGATGCTCCAGGTGAGGCACCCACGGAGCACAATTTTGGAAGGCGCTCTGCACCCCTCGTCCCCTTAGCGCCTCCTGACATCTTGCACCGGAGAGACCTCACCAGCCTCAGCCGAGCCCTGGCCCTGCTCTGCACACGGCACTGTCTTATTTAATCCTCAGAGGAGGCCTGAGTTGTAGGTAAGTTCTATCACTATCATTACTATTATCTCCATTTTACAGATGAGAAAGCTGCGGTGCGCAGAGGTAAAGCGATTTGCCCGGGTCAAAGTCTGCACTTAACCCCCAGGCTACCTGCAAAGCTGTGCTCCGGCCCACAGGGGCCTGTGGATTCGTCTGCGGCCCGGGATTAATGCAGGTGAAGCCCGCACTGGGCACGGGTTGCCAAGAGAGGAGAGCTGGGCTGTGCGCTGGGCCGGGAAGGCACTGGCCGGGAGGAGGTGGCATTTGAGACCAGACGCGAGGGACGGCTAGGGTTTCAACAGGTGGCACTTTGGGGGGAGGCTTGCCAGGAGGAGAGAACAGGAAGTCCCCGGGCCTGGAGGGAGGAAAGGGCAGGGGCTGTTCCAGGACAGCGCGGGGCTGGGCTGGGCGAGGGCATGCGGCGAGACACCCAAGGGGGTTAGGCCACCGCCGGGAGCCCTGAGTGGGGTGGGAGGGCTTCACCCAGCCACGTCCCGGGGCAGGGAGACTTCTCTTGGGGCCAGAGAGGACACCGAGCCCCCGTGTGCGCGGCAGCTGCCCACATTGCGGGCCCAGGACTGGAACAAGCCTCCCCCGTCCTTCCCGAGGAAACAGGCAGGGAAGTGGGCAAGCACTCCCAGGCTTCTTGGCTCTTGCTCGGTTGCATTTTTGCCTGAGTCGACATGAAAGCATAGACAGAAAGTTCTAGCAAGCCACGGGGCACAGGTGAAGTCCGGGAGCGCACGTGGGAGGTGGCCCTGCAGGGCCCGTTTCTGGGCTTCCGGGAGGTGAGGGCAGGGAGGGGGCACGAGCGGGGGCCTTGCCCACCTGCATCCGGGGACAGGAAGTTGCCCCTCCTCTCCCTCCCTCTGCACGTAAAATCACACTCGACTTCCACCATCCTAAAGAGCATGGAAACTCCTAGGTGGAATTGGAACGCCCAGGTTTTAGGGAAACGGGCTCGTTCTCAATTATTTGTGTCCCGATTGCCCTCTCTCTGTGGATCATCTGGGGAAAATCATTAATCGCCACCAAGCTCGTGTCGTACACTTGGCGTGGCCTCCCGCAGCGTCTGTCTAGCCTCTCTTCTGAGAGCTGTGTCTTCTGCCCAGAGGAGCACGTCAGAGCCAGGATAGAAGCTTCCAGAGTCCACGGCTCAGCCACCCTCGATCAGCTTCATCCCACTCTTCACTTCTGCCCGGGCAGCTCCCCACCCCACCCAGAGCTGGCCTGCGGGTGCCCACGGCTATGGCCTCCCTGCCTGGCGTCTAGAAGGTGCTCGGTAAATACTGGTTCCGTGGAGTGATGGATCTCTCTAACGTGGCCATTGTAACCACTCTAAAGTGTATCATTCAGTGACGTCTAGTGTATTCACAATATTGTACAGCCATCCCCGCTCCCTGGGTTCCAAAATATTTCTATCACCCCAAAAGGAAACCCCATAGCAATTAAGCAGACACTCCCTTTGTCCCTGTCCCCCACCCCAGGCCTATGCTACTGCTCATCTACTTTCTGTCTCCATAGATTTGCCCATTCTGGACGTTTCACATAAATGGAATCATCCAATATGCAACTTATTGTGTCTAGCTTTTTTCTTTTAGCATGTTTCAAGTTTCATCCATGTTGTGGCATGTACAAACACATCTCTTTTTATGGTAGAATAATATTCCATTGTATGTATGTGCCACGTCATTTATGTCATTTATTCAGTCATTCATTCACTGATGGACATTTGGATGGTTCCTACCTTTTGGCTCTTGTGAATACAGCTGCTGTAACCATTTGTGTACAAGTTTTTGTTTGTGCACATATTTCCATTTCTTTTGGGTACATATCCAGGAATGAAATTGCTGGATTATGTGGTAATTCTATGTTTAATTGATAGAGGAACCACCAAATCCATTTACCACTTTCTCCTGAAATGCATACACCTTTATCATGAGACATTTAGAAAATGCATGCACAAAAAAAGAAAAAGTTAAAATCACCCATAGTCCTGGCACTCAAAGGTAAATACTGTCAACTCTTCTGAATGTTTCCCACCAGAATGATTATTTAGAATGCTTAAAGATATACCTACTAGGACACTTTTCATTTAAAATTTTATTACAAAAATGGGATTGTGGAAAAGCCATTTAATGCCACCTTCTCCCCAATGACAAGCCTATTTCAAATTGAACCTCAGCACTCCCTCCCTGTGTTATTTTACTCCCTGCATTTAACACCATCCATCTCATCTCTAGTGCACTTAGAATAAACGCCATGAACGCTGGGATTGCTGACTGTTTTGTGTGCTGCTCGGCACACAGTAGGGCTGCAATAAATGTTTGTGAATGAATGAAAACGCAGCCAATTTGAAATTTGAACTGGGTTTTCAATGCATTCGCTGGCATGCAGCAGAAATGCCTGTGCATCACTCCCCGCCGGTCCACGCTGGAATCTCTGCAACCCTTCTCCTTCGCAACGCCTATCCCAGGCCTGACTGTGGTCCCCGGGAATCCCATTGGCTGGGACCGGGTCCCTGCCCACCCTTGAGCTTTCTGAGTTTTCTTTTGCAAGGAGGCCCCCTCATTTTTTCCATCCTGGGCTCCTGGAACAGGGCTGGGAAAGATTGTCCTGAAAATCTCCAACAGCCAGAGCCCATTTGGTCCTAATTTCAGGACGGGTTTCTTCCAAACTCCGACCAAAGCCAAGATCCCCAAAGAGAGACCATGTCTCTGCCTCCATCTTCCTGTCCATGTCAGAGCAATTCTCCCAGCCACCTTGTCACGAGCCCGCTGTGCTGCTGATATTAGTTACAGATGATGGCAATTAGAGGCCGAATCTCCCTGGCTCCTGGTAGAATATTGAGACAGAGCTACAGCTATTTTAAGATTTTAAGCAGATTTATACTTAGTGCTTCAAAGAAGGCCAGGCAGCAAGGAAAATATGGTAACTGTTGCTTTAAATTATAGCTATCATTACTTCAAAAGGATATTCAATCAGAAACCACTGAAGACTAAAACTATTTACATCTCCTGACACTTAAAAGCAAGCGAGCAGTTTCAGCCTGTCAGCCTTGGACATGTTGGCTACAAAGAGAGGAGTACCTCACTGGCCTGCAAAGAAAAATATTTTCAAGGGAGCAGGAACTAGGAAGGTATCTTGGGAGTGCTCCTGCTCAGAGCTTGTTGCCCACCTCTGTCCCACGATCGAGGAAGGATTCAGGGTCCAGGGTGTGTGTTGCTCCCCAGATCTGCAGACAGAAGTCTCCAAACTCCTGGAAAAGCGGGTCCCCTTCCCAAGGCAGGAAGACCGGCCTTTTTCTGCCTGGCCTCTGGCTTCCAGGTCCCTGCCCTGGGGAAGTCCTGTCTCGTTCCATTAATACAAGTCCCAGGACAGGACTGCTTCTTCCTTCTTCCTGGGCTCCGCTTCATGGACGGGACAGGAAGGCTGGGTGATGTATCGATCAGAATCAGAGCCAGTGGAACCCAGAGTTAACGGAGAGAATAGTCAAAAACATGGGCTTTGGGGATAGACTTCTCTGGGTTTATTTTGCAAGGAGTCACCCTCATTTTTTCCACCCCAGGCTCCTGGAACAGGGCTGGGAAAGATTGTCCTGAAAATCTCCAACGGCCAGAGCCCATTTGGTCTTAATTTCAGAACGGGTTTCTTCCGAACTCCAACCAAAACCAAGATTCCCTGAAGAGAGACCATGTGCAGGCTGTTGAATTTACTAGCTGTGTGATCTTGGACAAGCCACTTAACCTCTCTGAGACTCAGCAACCTCATCAGTAAAATTGAGGTGATTCGAGTCTCTTTTTCATAGGATTTTTGAGAAACTTAAATGAGATGGTGTGCAAAATGCACTTTATGAGGGTAATGCTAGATCCTGTAACAAATGCTCCCTATGGTTTCAGCAAACCTTTCTTCCTCACCTACTGATTCCAAGTGGGTGTTCCTATCAGGGGGCAGCTTTTCTCTTTGTGATGATTTGGGGGGTCGGGATCCCTCCATCCTGTGACTGTGTCATGCCCTAGGTTTTCGGAGTCTTCTGCTTCTAGCCTCGGGAAGGAGAAAGCCAAGGTGCCAGGTGCTCAGGACTCAGAGATGAATGTGATTTCACAGGTTACCCCATCTTGGGAGATCATCACCCCCCGCAAAAAGGCTTCTATAACCTTGAGGTCTGGGTTAGGTGCCCTTCCTGCCTGCTGTGTAGCATTTACGCTTACCTATATCAGTCACGCCCACTGGAATGTAAGTTTTGTGGGCACAGCCTAGATCTCTGTTGTTCACCGCCACCTTCCAGAAGAATTTAGCACCTGGCACATAAGGGTACGATAAATATTGGCTGAAAGAATTTAAAAGTAAAATGCAGGACTCTGCCACATTCCTGCACTTGGCAGAGGCAGATTAGTAAATGTCACTGAACAAGGGATTAGTAACTGTTACTACTTGGCAAACCTGGAAAGAGAATACGCAGGCATTCCTCTATACCAGAGATGATCTGTGGCCCACGGGCCAAACTCTGCCCACTGTCTGTTTTCACAAATAAAGTTTTATTGGAACACAGACCCACCTGTACAGAAGGGGGCTGGGAAATGTAGTCCCTGGAAGGATTACTGCCTCCCTGGGAGAACTCCACACTATAGCAGAAGGAGCTCAAATTTTTGATGGACAGGTATCTGGCATGTGCCTCAAGCATTTATTATAGTACAGTGTTACTCTGTAATATTAATATTATTCTAACTGTTATTCTTTTTACAATTTTTAATTTTCTGTAGGAATGGGGTCTCACATGTTGCTCAGGCTGGTTTTGAACTCCTGGGCCCAAACAGTCCTCCCACCTTGGGCCACCCCCAAAATGCTGGGATTGAGGGCATGGGCCACTGTGCCTAACCTATATTGTTTTCTAATTCAACCTTCCAGTTGCACAAATGAGATCCAGGAAATGAGTGTACAGTTACAGCTAGTAAGTGGCAAACTAGAATTGGAACAAAATTCTCTTGGCCTCTGACCCACCCTGGGAACTAGGAGAAAGAATAAGAAGTTCCTACTCGGGGCTATTTGTTCTAAATGGGCAGGGACTCTGGAAGTTTCGTTCACCAGGTTTCAGGAAGCCAACGTCTCAGGGCTGCCGACAGTTTTGCAGGACAGAGGAAGGTCAGCTTTGCTTTTCTCCTAGGTTCTAGAGCCAGACACTCCCATTCTGCACTGCTTACTTGGACCCCCCAGCCCACTGTCACCCCTGCCTCCATGTTCCAGATTCTTCTTCCAGCAAGCAAGAGTCATACTGGGCATCATGGCTGGGCCAAGGCCCATGATCTCCAGGTGGGTGCTGGTATCTGCCCATCCCTGCCGGGAAGCTGTTAAAAAAGGCAGTTCCTCCTGGCCCTGACCCATGTCCCACTCTGCCTCCAGCCTGGGGCAGGTGAGGCGTGTCCCTGGCTGTCTTGGGCTCACCCTAGCCTCTCCCTTGCCAGGCAGGCCTTGCATGGCCTGAGCAGGCACACACAGGCTGTGGGGCCTGAAGGACAGCAAGGGCAGGGCAGGGGGTGGCATGGGAGTAAATTAGATGCTCTGTGTCACCTGGGCAAGTCGCTTCCCTCTTTGGGCTTCTGCTCCCCCTCCTCTGCTGTGAGGATGCTGCTGCCCTGTTCCACCTACCTTGTGGGGGTGCGGAGGGTGGGCTGAAAATCTGGAAACAGTATATAATGTCCTGCATAGTGGATACTTGTTGATTTTTCAACCTCCCCTAATAAATTCTATCTTCTTTTAATAACAGCAACTGGACTTCCTTTGGGAGAATCACCTCTCCTTGCCTGTGTGTAGTCTTGGTGGAACTGTCCATCAAGTTGCCACACCTCCTTCCCTGCCCAATGAGTGTGTACATGACCCTCGATCAACCAATCAGACTCTTCCCTGGGACTTTGAATCTTGAGTGGAGTCACAGAGGATTAGAGAAAAAGAGAGAAGAGCTGCAGCTGTTTCTTCCCAGTGGGACAGCCTGCTCTCTCTCTCTCTCTCTCTCTCTCTCTCTCTCTCTCTCTCTCTCTCTCACGCGCGCGCACACACACACACACACACACACTGGCATCTGAACCCTCCAGCAGTTTCCTCAACTAAGCTATTAGCTCCTTGAAAGCAGGGATAACATCTTACAATTCTTCTGGGTTTTTCTTTCCCCTAGCTAGGCCTGCAAGGCAGGGATGTCAGGGAAGGAGCCCCAGCTAGTGTCAAGAAGAGCTGGTTCGCACTCCCAGTTCCTAGCAACACCAAGCTGTGCTGCCTTGGGCAAGGGTCTTAAGCTCTCAGGGCTTGTTGCCTCAACTCTAACTACTTCATGTGGTTGTTCTGAGGATCAAAATGGAAGTACATAAATAAATTACCTAATGCATTTTAAGGAGATATTGCTATTATCACAATTATTATTGATACTCAAGCCTAAAGGCAAATAAATGATTTTTTAGTTGCAAAATAGATTCTGTTCTTTTCCAGGGGTTGGTTGCTATCAAGGAAGGTTTTAACAACAACCCCAAACTCAGGTAACTAGGTCTGAAGCCCTGCAACTCAGATTCCCCTGACAACTTCTCAGCACCTACTATGTGCCAGGCATCACCCTGGGTGCTTTCAAATACATTTTCTGGAAGAAAGAAGGGCCACACAATAATAAAACCCTTTCAGTTCTGGTTTTTCTCCAAGAAATTAGGAATGGCAGAGGGATCTCATTTCTTAAATGGTTATGCTTTTGCCTATTTTTCTGAGGGAACTCTTTCATTTTCATGGGGACATGCCCTTAACCTCAGGCTGCTAGGGTGGACCCTAAAGTCAAGGGAGCCTCAAGATCTGGCTGCTTTCTGGGCAGGGGAACTCCAGTAAGTTCCCAGCAGATGCCCCTGACAGGCAGCCCCATGCATGGCTAGAGAGAGTCAAAGCCAAGGGTAGAACACAGAGCCCAGGCCCATGGGCCTCAAGCCAGTGAGCTGCTGGCCTTGCTGGTGCCAGAGGCTGGTCCTCACCCACCCGGAGGAGGAGAGTGGCAGCTCAGAGTCCTAAGGGACAAACGAGGACACATAGCTGTGGCAGGCAGGGAAGATGGTTTCCCAAACAGAAGGACTCCAGGCAGAGCCCGACTGTGGACACAACGTGCCCCCTGCCCCATATCTGCTGTCCACTCTCCTCCCCCTGCCCTGTGGCCAGGGGCCGATCTGAATGGTCAGAATCAAAGTGTCCCCATGCAGAGAAGAGAGGGAGGCAGGGAGGGAAGGAGGACGGTGTGTTACATATTTATTCTCAGGGTGTGTTACGTACTATTCTTACATACTTATTCTCCTAGCTGCCCTCTCTGGGGCACCTAGAAAGGGCTGTGGGCCTTAGCAGATGGCTCAAGATGGCCCTCTCTCTGCATGCCTCTCTATTCTGGATTCTGATAACCGCTCCCTCTTCCTGTCCCTTGGCACCTAGAATGGGGGCGATAGCTCCATGTCATCCGCTTCCAGTCTCATCACAGGGGTGGCTGTGAAATGTGCTCCACTTGTAGAGGACGTGGAGGGAGACAAGGAATCTCCCCCTGCCGAGTGGCCAGGGACCCCAGGCATTCATGGAAAGCCCACTCCGTGAGTAGCTGATAAGCATAGATCTTTCTAGCCAAGATTCTGGAAGAGTTTCGGCCACAGTACTGGGGGAGGGGAGGAGTGGCAGGGGTGGGACAGGGTGGGAAAAGGGCTGAAGGCCAACCCTTACCTAATCGTCTGACTACCCTGGGGAATTCTCTCCATTTCCAAGCGATCATAAAATACTCACCTAATTTAGGAGGAAATGGTGCCACAAGATGCTGCTCTGTGAGCACTTTGCACAAGACAGTCCTCATAATAAGTCGTGGAGGATTTAAAAGGTTGCTGACATTTTCCGTTATGTATCTTTTCATTAGAGGTAACTATCACTTTAAGCAAATTGTTTCAGGGCCTGGAATGTAGCAAAATAAGTGATCTAATTATTGTAGGTTGTAATTTCGGAAGGTTCATTATGTCACAGACATTATGACTCCTGGGTATTACTAAAGGACTCATTTGTAGCCCTTGAAATGATTTTCTCATGAACACATATAATGTCACCCACAGAACCAGCGTGCAGACTTAAGATGATTTGACTTATATAAAACTCCAGTTTTCTTGGGGACTAGATTTCAAGATAGCCATAAATAAATGAACAGTTAGAATCCTAAATTTATGCCCAGTTAAAGGAAAATCCAGTTCTGACTAGAGCAACAGTGGACCCTTCAACTCTGTTACTTAATGTCAAATAAATCACTTAAGACAAAGGCGACATTGAATGATAACCAGGAAGCCTGTGATGTCTAAATATTTTCAATTCTGTGGAGCTAGCATGCCTGAAAAATGGCTGGCTTTGAGTTCTTGTTATTTTCTTTTGGACCCTCAGTCCCCCAAAGAAAGCACATCTGTAATATTCACATTCACAAAAATAAAGCATGCTTTCAACTTAACCGCCAAGTTGTAATTGTGTTACTGCAGTGAGGCAGGGGCTAGTTGGTTGCCATAAACCTACATTTTTCCCTTTCTTTCTGGGCACCCAGCTGGACTACATTTCCCAGCTTCCTTTGCAGTTAGGAGGCCATGTGACTGAGTTCTGACCAATGGCATGGGGACAGAAGGGATGTGACACTGCTGCTGGCCTTCCCATCAAACCTCAGCACAATGCAATATTCCATGCTTTCTTTTCCTGCCAGAATGCAAAGATCCGGTGGGAGCTCAGCAGGTACAGGGATGGTAGAACCACCAAGTAGAAAGACCCTGGAAGCTGAATTTCTGGGGAGAAGAAGACTCCTTCCTACCCACCGGCAGCAGGACAGTGACATGAAGGAAAACTAAACTTTGTGTGTGGGTGTGAAGCCAATAAGCATCGGATTTTACAGCAATAGTTATACCCTTACTAATAGTTATCCAGGGGGTTTTCCATTACATTGGTGTTTCATCGCTCCACCAGTCAAGCACTCTCAGGGCTCTGCCTTCTGTAACGTGTGTTATAAATGCAATGGATTTCTTTTTCAGTCTTCCAAATATTTTTAAAAGAATTACAGACATGTATGGACTTCCAAAGCTTCCAACTCATAAACATTCACAGACATGAACAAAGCTGAGCGCCAGAGTAAAAACATGTCCGATCTGCTCCCTACAAACAATGGTTGTTTATATGGTGCCAGGAAATTGAGTTTTTTTGCTTCTCATTAGATCCGAACCAATTGCTGGGACTAGAAGGATGGCCAGGTCTGGGCCACCTGTTCGTCCATCCCTAGAGCTAAGAGTAGAGCCGGTTCACCCAAAGCAGATGGGCTGAGAGCGGCGAAAAGACGTTTTCTCAAGGGAAACCAAGATACTGCTACCAAAAGAAAGAGGGAATGGATGCTGGGCAGGTAAAAACCAGAGATATCAATTACATGTACATTCAGATGAGGAAACTAAAAAATGAAACTGTAGGGACTGTCCCAAGATCAAACATCTCAGAAGAGCAATAGAATGAACCAAACTTTGGCTAGTTGTGATGGCTCATTCCTGTAATCCCAGCACTTTGGGAGCCCAAGGAGGGAGGATCGCTTTGAGCCTAGGAGTTCGAGATCAGCCTGAGCAATAGTGAGATCCCATCTCTACAAAAAATAGACAAATTGGCCGGTGTGGTGGCGCATGCCTATACTCCCAGCTACTCGGGAAGCTGAGGCAAGAGGATCGCTTGAGCCCAGGAGTTTGAGGCTACGGTGAGCTATGATCATGCCATTGCACTCTAGCCTGTATGACAGAGTGAGACCCTGTCTCCAAAAAGAAGAAGAAGAATGAACCAAACTTGCTATTGCAGCTTTCTCCCTGTCACCCCTGTGGTAGCACTGGACAGCATGCTCACAGAGCACCTGTGTTTGGTACGATAACCCCCAAATTGCCAGCAACTGTAGATAATTATAACCACAGAGGAACTATGTTCCCTAATGCACGGCCCATAAACCCATCAGTTGTCCTGAGGCTGCAGAGGGATTTATAAAAGGCCGTCCATCTAATTAATAATTGGTCTGCTGCCAACTTAAGTGGTTTGGTGCTGTTAACTGTAAGGACGTTTTTAATGTAAGGAACTTACCCCCATTAGCTGTCTTCTCTTTTGAAAATATGGCCAAGTAAAAGGCTGCGACTTCACAAGCTAAGAGGATCACCTGGCCTTGGCCAGACTCTTAGGAGTTTACCTGTGCAGCCAGGTCCGTTTCCAGAGGACAAAGCCCACCTTTCACGCAATGAACGTGGAGGGAGACTCCCAGGCGATGCTGGGTCCTTCGGCATTCGCTTTTGTTCCAGGTCCGCCTACCCACGTGCTGTGTGGCTGTCAGCACCAGGCGTGGAGTGAGGCCTCCTGAGCGCCACTTCCTGGCTGACAGCGTTGCCTACGTCAGTGAACCGAACACTTACCTCCTTTGTGCTTCTTCTTAATGCAGAGATGTTTCTCACAGTCATAATTTTTGGCAAGCATTTGCATCTTGGTTTATGAAACATCTTGACGGTCCCAAGAGGTAACTCGGTTAGGTTCTCTTCCATTTGCCAGTTGGCTGGCCGAATGCCTTGCAGTGAGGAATCTCATGAATGCTTCTTCCCTTAGGAAACAATGGCAGGCACTCGCGTCACCACTCTTGCTCTTGCTCCTATTTTCAAAAGATCCTCAAGAATATTCTCCTGGGCCAGACACAAATCAGGATTCCTCCAGCTGATTGTGATTTAAAAATGTGCGCTATTGACATGTTTCACTTGGTCCAAGGTTTGCATCAGTTGCTTGATCCGATAGATTGGAACAAAAGGGAAACAAAATTTAAAATCCTCTTAGGATTTTTCCAGACTTTCTCTGCTTTCGCCAGGCTGTGATCTAATCCTACAAACCTCTTCGGGACTCTTTGGGCCTAGTTAGAGTTATTTAAGGCAGGCTGGCTGAGCACTTTGCAAGTGGCACTCAACACCCATCAGCAATCAGATGCCTGGGCCTCGATGCTTATATTTAAATAGCAGCTGCACTTTATGACCTCAAGGTTGTTTAATGCACCCTATAAACATTTTGGAAGTTTCAGGAAAGCCCTTTGCACAGGGCAAGTGGAGCCGGTTTGGGGAGAATCAATTCTGATAAATCATTTCTCTAAATGCAAACCGGCTTTATCAAGATGTTAAGCACATTAGACATTTTCCCTCAAACATCCAGCTGTTGCTTCTAACTGCTTCCAGAGAACCTGGACAGAACCAGACATGCTCCAAGAGAAAAGCTTCCAGCATCACTGAAAGACACAAAACCCCTCCTGCAGCCCCTGTGGCGGGGCCTGACATCTTCCCTGACTCCTAGAGTGGTGAGACGGTCACACCTGCACATGTGTGCTGCCAGCGGAGGGCACACACCTCACTTGCCCGCCACTCTGCCCCGCCCACTCCCGCTTGTCCGCAGTTAGACCCAGATGTGAAGCAGATTGCAGTTTCTGTGTTTTGTAAGAGAGAAAGCAAAAACGCTCGTGTCTCTTCCCCCTGTGGGGAAACCAAGCAGGTTAGAGAGAACCGATGGGAGAGTGTGACCCTGAGCATTGGTGCCCGGCAGCCCCCTTGGAGGATGGCGGGCCTGCAGGGTGTGGACATCTGGGCGGTGGAGATGAGGCCTGTCTCTCCTCGAGCTGGGAACACGTGCAGAGCCGAGCAGGCTGCCAGGGGCGGAGGGGACGGCCCCAGACTCCCCACGCATCCTCGCCTCCCGAGGTCAATATTCCAAAGGCAAAGACTTCATTTGAACACCATGTTCTGTCATAAGCTCTTTGCTAAATAACCCACTTAATGCCTTTTAGCAATTTGTAGGCCAAGGGCAGAAAAAGGCCTGCAAACAAATGATCGTACACCCCAAACAATGATTCTGCACATTTGTGACATCTCTACGGAGCCCATTCTCTTGCATGATGCCTTCACTAAAGCTGCCCAAAGAGGCAGGACAGCACCTGCCACCCCCATTTTATGGATGAGAAAACTGACGTGCAGGGTTTAAGTGACCATAAAAAAGACCGTAGGGAAAATCTTCTGTACTGGTCCTGAGGCCCCCATGACACCAGGATGCTATTGGGCTCAAACAAGGTCACCAAGATCATTCTTGCTTGTGCTGCCACTTGGTAGCTGCGTGATCTCGGCACATAGTAAGCACTCAATGAATGTTAGCAATGAGGGTGGTGATGGTGATGACATATGGGGTGGTGATGATGATGATTTTGAAATATATGCTTGCTTTTTATTATTTTTCCTTCAACAGTCCCAGGCTATAGAGGCAGATACTTACATATATTTCTAGAAAAGCCTACGTATAAGCTTGTCCATCAGAATTCCAAGTAAGATGAAAGATTATGATCAGATGACACTATGGGCCTTTAGTTTCTTCCCAATGTCAAATATTTAAAGAAGTCAGAACTTGACCTTCCCACTTCCATTCTGGAACAGTTTTCTAGTCATATTTGAAAGTTTCTGGGTTCAGGTGTCAGAAAAACTCCTTTGCTGTCTGCTCCTAACAATGCCAGCCCTGATGCCCAAGGTTTCTGGGCATTGCAGAATCTCCCCCTTTTGGCAGCAGTCAGAGGTAAGGTAGAAAACACCAAGCTTTCTGCTTAGGGAGCAAAGGGTATCTGAAAGCCTTTGACCTGTGTCTTTTTCTTGGTATCTAACGTGTTGCTGTTTCTTTGTGATCAAAAACCATCTGGAAGCTAAGTGGCACTCACTGCTGGCACTCACCAATGTCCACACTCTCCTCCATTTCCTGAGCAGACAGCCACCCTTACTGTTATTCTGGGGCTATATGACTGAGTTCTGGCCAATGACATGTGAGCAGGAGTGATGTGCACCAGTCCCAGGCCTCCCAGAACTAATCCACACTTCTCTCTTGCTCATGCAGCAGCAAAGCACTCCTGGAACTAGAGACGGGCTGAGCTTCAAGACGGAAGAAACCTGAGTCCTTCAGTCACTCCATGGAGGAGAGCTAGCTGTCCATCAATCGAGACCACCGATTTTGGATCCTGAATAAGAAAAAAATGTATATTATGTAAAGTCCCTGAAATTGGGAGCTGTGGTTTAAAAAGTTAGCCTTCCCCTGATAAATTTAGATCTGACTTGTGGCAAACTCTAAAGCAGACTTAGCCAAGATCACACAGCCAGTTAGGAATTCAGGGTTCTACTTCTTGTCCACAGCTTTCACCATTACAAGCCCAGTAAAGATGCTGTCTACCAGCATCTGAAGCATAATAGGCTCTCCAAAGTGAGATGGATGGATGGATGGTTAGAGACGTGGATGGGAGGATGGGTGGGTGGATGGATGGATGGATGGATGGATGAACGAATGGATGGATAAATGGATAGATTGATGGAAGGATGAATAGATTGGTGAATGGATGGGAAAGTAGATAATTGGATAGATGGATGGATGGATGAATAGATTGATGAATGGATGAGAAAATAGATAATTGGATAGTTGGATGGATGGATGGATGGATGGATGGATGGATGGATGGATGGTTGGATGGATGGATAGGCAATGACCTTGTGGTCATTTATCTGCTAAATTGTCATCAGTTTATAGAGGAAGGACCAGCAAGGGTCTGCTTCTCTTAAAAGGTAGGAAGAAGCAATGTGATCAGCCCAGAGCTCTCAGAGAGGGGGGCAGTCCTGTCCAGGGCACCAAGAACACCTTAGAATCACTGGAGAAATTAACCCCACAGACTCACAGGGACCCTGACTGAGTTTTCCAGTGGTCTCACAGCTCCTTAAGACAAGACTGAAGATAAACAAGTCCAGACAACTGAGGCTGGAGCTTTGCTCTTACGCAGCTTGCTAGCTGGGGGCCCGCCAACTAGGGATACAGTGTGTTTATCAAGAACAAGAGGGCACGGCAGCCTCTGGGGCTAACCCTACCATCTACATGCCACCTGCTAATCTCCCCTCGGAGTGCCAGTTCACCGGGCTGCAATGCAGAATGCTCCTGGCATCCATCTGCCCGGGACCCTCTCTCTGCAGGGCTGCCGGGGCCGAGTCCCTGCACTCTGCGCTCTGCAGGGATGGCAGGCATGGCTGGGCCTCCCTCCTCCCAGGGCCCTGTGCGCCTCTCTGCCTCTGGCAAGCAGGCCCTTTAAGCCTGTCTTTATGTCCTTATCAGTGCTCCCCGGCAGGCCCAGGTGCCAGGCCTCATTCACTCAATTACCGTCTTCGTGGGACACAATGCTCTCTTCTGTGCGCAGATAGAGACACTTTCATGGCAAGGGTTCAGAGCTAAATCCTCTTTTGATACTGTCAGAAACTCCCTGCCAAGCTGACACTGTATGTTACAGGGAAAAGAGCTCACCGGCACAGAAAGCCGAAATTAAATTAAACAGGATATTAATACCTAGTAGTTAAGGAAATGATATTTCCTTTTTTTGATTCCTCTCTCTCTCAGTACAGAAGCCAAAAATGCATCCCCCTTTGGCTGAACCAGTTGGGCCCCAGGTTTTTCAAAGCAAAACATCAACATGATTCTTCTCGAAGGAGAAGCTTCCGCACTGTTCCTTCGCCACCCCCAGCCAGCCCCCAAAGCCCAGGTCCTTCCAGCTTCCCTCCGTTCTCCTGAAATGTGGTCTCTTTAATCCCCCTGAAGGAGAAGGAAATTAAAACCCAAAGTGGACAGAGTATGGGAGGCATTTTTTTTCTTCTTTATTTTCTGAATTTTAAAAATGTGGGTGACATTGCTATTTATATTTAAAAAGAAAATTCCCTTTGCCCTCTCTTTGAGCTTGCAGTCTTGCGAAAGTTCTCTAGCAAATGCTTGGCTACAGATCACCCTTAAAAATAATGGCTCTGTTGTTATTGCATCATTGCTGAATGGTGTGTGTTCAGCATTTTCCAGGCGCCGGCACCTGGGCCAAGCACTTCCTGTGAATCATTTGATCTAATCCTCCCAACAGTTTGTATCAGGTAAGCAGCTGTTTTTGGCCCTATTTTCTAATGCATGTACACCCATGTTGCAACAGTATTCAAGTAGTTGAAAGGTAGAAACAACCCAACAGTCCATCAACATGTAGAATATCTACACAATGGAATAAACAAAATGTGGTCTATCTAAACAATGGAATATTATTCAGCCTTAAAAAAGAAAGGCATTCTGACACATGCACAACATGAACCTTAAGGATTTATGCTAAGTAAAATGAGCCAGACCCAAAAAGATAAATACTATATGAGTCCACTTACATGGGGTCCCTAGAATAGTCAAATTCATAGGGACAGGAAGTAGAATAGTGGTTGTTAGGGGTTGGGAGAGAAGGGGAATGGAAAGTTAGTTTAATGGGGACAGTTTCAGTTTGGGATGATGAAGAAGTTCTGGAAACGAGTAGTGGAGATGGTTGTACCAAATTGTGAATGTACTTAATACCATTGCACTCTACATCTAAATATGGTTAAATAGTAAATTTTGTGTTATGTATATTTTTACTACAATAAGAAATAAGCAAAAAAAAAAAAAGAAAGAAAGAAATGAAACAACTAAGGCTTCGAAACATCAATTGACTCACCCAAGGGCAACAGCCCGTAAGTGGCAAAACTGGACCCTTGCGTGCCAGGGCCCAGGCTTACCCTGCCAGGGACGGGGTTTCCGTGTGACAAAGTGCAAGTGCTGTCAAGATAAGCCTCTCCCATGCTCCGAACCCTCCACCGGCTTCCTGTCACTGCTTAAAATGCAGTCCAAGTCAGAATACCATTTAGCAATAAAAAGGAACGAACTGCAGGTACGTGCTAGGACATGGATGAAGTCCTGCAAAGGAACTGCAGGACTGTTTATCCCAAACTTTCCTGAATGTATTTGACTACAGAACCCTTCTTTCCTCTTCATCAGCCCTGAAATATAAAATATAAAACATGATGGCATTCCCAGAGTCCCAGGGCAAACTTCGAGAAAAGCTGGTACGAGCCAAGGCTTCGTTTCCCAGGAGAGAAACCTGAGTCCCAGAGAGAAGGGACTTGCCTAAGGTCACAGTGCTGAGACTAGAAGCCGAACTTCCCAGCTTCCAATCCCAACTTTGTCATTCCTAACCTTGTTTTTTGATGCCCAACAGATTCAAGACATGGTACTAGATGCAGAAGAGAATAAATGTGCCCATTCCCTAGAGTTTGCCCTTGAGAACGGTAGAAATGGAGAAAGAGGAACACGCACTTTTTTCTGCGGCACTGTGACCTCTCGGTACCATCCAGCATTTATTAAGCACCTACTGTATGTGAGGCACTGTGCCTACCGCTTCACACACAGCGATTGTTCTCACCAAACACTCAGCTCAGTGAACAAGTCTCATTTTACAGATGAGAAAGCTGAGGCTCAACCATGTTAAATGACTATTCCAGGGCCACATGGCTAGGGAGTTTGGGAGCCGGGATCCCCACTGATGCTACCTGACTACAGAGCCCATGTTCTCGGTCTTCAGGGTGCCAGGGCGCCTTGGGACCAGCAGTCTCTCACCAGTCCCCACAGGGGTCTTCCTGCCCCACCCCGCAAACCCCCCTTGGTGAACTCTCCCTGGGGTTTGCCAATGAACAGCCAGGGAAGCTGTAGCTTTCTCTACTTAACAGCTTTTTCCATGTTCCAGCGGGAAGGAGGTTGACCTGGGAAACAGTCCGGGCTTGTTTGGAAGATCACCTCCCTGCCCTTGCTCATGGCTTTGTGGCTTTTACAAAATTAAAGGTATAGGAGGCAAAGGAAGAAAACCCTTCTTCAGCCTCCACGTCTGTGAGTGGGCTCCCCCGTCTGTTTTCCCCATTCCAGTAAAATGAGCTTCTTTGACAAGCTCCTGGCATGCGACCCTGTGGGACAGAGACCAGCAGGAAGATTGGTTCCCGGTAAATCAGTGCAGTTTCGTCTAACAAGTAATTACGTGCTTGGAACACGCACTGTCCCACAGGCAGACCGGGGCCTGTGGTCGCTCCGTTCACCCAGCCCATCGGATGTTTATATTTGTTGTTGTTGTTGTTTTTCAAACAAAAGTAAATTATCAAGATTCATGAAAAATAAAATCACATAAAGCTCCAACTGGAAGTCACAGACGGAAAGAAGGAGGAGCAATAATGATTGTCTTGAGAGGAAACGAGGAAGGTGCCCTCCCCCCACCGGCTTCCCCTGCCCCCTGTGGCGCCTGCAGGTCCCCACCCTGCACTGGCCTGAGTCGCCTCCTCGACAATTCCCACCCTGTTGGGTGCCGTCTTTTCTAAAATGTTGATATTTGGTTCATCATGGAGTTTTTGCATTGACTCTGATTTTGTAAAAGATTACATTAAAATGCTATTTAGCCTGATGATTGGGCTTTGGTGCCCACTTAAATTGGCTTCATGCATGTCACCCTGATCTCGGCCCTGGCTGAACAAATGAATGACTGAATGCATTTGTCACGAGATAACCAGAGCCTGGACACATGCAGGGTGCTGGCATGTTCGGTGCTACAGGCAATGCAGGTGAGGAGCCAGGGAGGCAGGTGGGTCGGCTGTATCCTCTCCTCTCCCTAAATCCCATGAGCCCAGACAACCCCCAGGAAAGTGAGGGATTAATTCCCCACTGGGCAAAAGAGTGACAGGCAAGAATACCCACCACACAGCTAACACTTCCTGAACTTGTACCCGTGTTTTGCAGTATTCTAAGTGCTTTACACGTTTTTACATATTAATGTCCCACGACTGCATGAGTATGAACCACATACAATTGCAATGAATTGGCTGTCTCTGACCTACACTGATGGCGATTGCATGTGGGCTAGACTCATAGCATTATCCCCATTGCACTGATGAGCAAATTGAGGCACAGATGGGTGAGGTTACTTGCCCAAAGTCCCAAGGAGATGGAGCCAGGATTCCAACCTGGGCAGTTTGTAGTACAAGCCCCTGCTGGAATCACTTCTCCTATCCCCTTGGTGGGCTTTGTTTTATAAGGGGGATGGATGGTCTGATGAATCAAACAAGAGCTGCCCAAGAGCTTGGCCCGAATTAGGGCCAGCAGCCCTGGAAACGGAATCCCTAATGCCCCCATCTCCAGGCAGCCTGAGGAATTTGTGGCCTCAGCTGGCTCCTTCGCTGAAGGGATGTACACAGTGGAGTTATGGGCCCTACAGTTGGGAGGTGATGGTGGAAGTGGATACACCCACAATCCATTACTGGTGATCGCTCACTCAGAACAGGGGGTGCCGGAGGGAACGTGGACCACATATACTTCCAGAGAATAGCCGGGCTCTGCAGTCCCCTGCCTGTCCCAGTATTTCTGGGTAAAGGACACCAAAACAGTACTCCTAACTTAAAACTTTCACCACTGGCTGAATTTGCCAGATCCTCTCCCAACATTCCAGAGATTACTATGCAGTGCTAACTCCAGACTGAACCAAGGCCAAGCCACCAAACCACAGCCACGGAGTCCTTGGGCACCCCCCGGGCACAGAACCAACGAGGTGCTGAGGCGATGAACTCATCACATGCAAAGGTGCCAACTCAGAGCAATGATCCCAGGTGTAGGAACAGGGCTCTAGCCATGAGCGTGGAAGGTTAAGGTCTGGACACTCTTTTCATTATTATTTTTACTATTACTTTGAACTCTACCAGCTTAGCAGTGGCAATCAATAATCAATCCCCAAGAAGCCCTGTACTCAGACCCTGAGATGCACAAGCCATCTGTGGTGGTTCATTTCATGTGTCAACTTGACTGGGCTACAGGGTGCCCAGATAACTGGTTGAACAGTATTTCTGGGTATGTCTGTGAGGGTGTTTCTAGACGAGACTAGCATTTGAATCAATGAGTAAAGCAGACTGCTCTGTCCAGCATGGGTAGGCACCATCCAATCCATTGAGGGCCTAAATCAAACAAAAAGGCCCAGGCAGTTGAATTCACTCTCAGCGTGGCTGCTTGAGCTGCGACATCCGTCTTCTGCCCCCAGCACTTCTGGTTCTCAGGCCTTCGGATCCCGACTGGCGTCTGTGTCATCGGTTAGCCTGATTCTCAAGCCTTTGAACTACACCACCGGCTTTCCTGGGTCTCCAGCTCACACTGGCAAACTGTGGGACTTCTCAGCCTGCATAATTACATAAGCCAACACCTTACAATAAAGAGATTATGAAGAGTATATATCTGTCTGTGTGTGTACACCCAATATTGGTTCTGTTTTTCTGAAGATCCCTGACTAATACAAGGTCTTAGCTGTCACATATTCATACCCACCCAAGTGCAAGCTGGTGAGCACGAGACTGTTCCAACATTCTTTCCCTGGCCCCCAAGGGACATCTGGACCCAAGATCTCTTATCTGATGCATTGTAGCCTCCCACTAACACTCCCCGCTATTACCATTTCAGATTTAATAGTTAACACAAGGCCTCCGCATGTAGCCCCAGCGGGCACAGTCGAAATGAAGCAAAACTGGCAAATATGCAATCACCCTTCTTTCTCCACCCCCTAGCCCCATGTTGGCAAGCAGATGACACAAGCAGGACTTAAGGAGTTAAGATTTGAAGGCCTGTGCCTGATAGCACCTGCTCCCTGCGTCTCTGTCTTTTGTGCAAGGTTAATAAAATAAATTTTGAATATCAATAAAGTACGTTCTATTTTTCTTGGCATGTCCCGGGCCTGCTCCGTCCTTCCCCTGCAGAAGTCCTGCTACAGACAGATCGCTTTTCCACAGATCATTGATGTGGTGCCACAAGGGCTGCAGATGATTTGCTAAAATGCTCCAAAGGTATTCAAATTTCTTTAAAGAAGAAATTCAATTTATGTGCATTTATATTACAATGTCTGTCAGGAAGAAAGGTTATAATCACCAGCATATTTTAGATTTACATTTTCTTCTGTACATGAGGTAATGGTATTAGAGGGAAACGATGGAGCTTAGAGTTGAATTGGACGCATGGTCCTATTTTCATTGCTGCTAAAAGCATGTTTTTGAAGTTCTCGAGGAAAGCATATGTTAGCATATGTTAGGGAAATATCAAGAACAGCAGGCTGGGTGGCTGAGAAGGAAACATTTGTCTTTCCTCCTGGCCTCTCCATGTGGGGCACAGACAGGCCGTTCCGCCGCGCCCCAACCCCTCGGGAAGCCATTTGAGGTTTCAGCACCTGACGCAGACTCGGGGACGGAGTTCAGGCTAGATGAGCGTGTTCCAAGGACCCTGCCCTTCCTTGCCCTGGGAATGCCTGGACAGCCAACTGGAGCTGGCTCCAGGGACAGTGGAAAGTGGGAAGGAGTGAACCATTAACTTATCCAGAAAGCCACCCTTGGTCCTCCATATTTTAAAATTACTTCCAGTGCTTTCTCCTGGAAAAATGCATCAATCGTAGGTGCCCAGGAAGCTCTGGCCAACTGGTGAACCAGGACAAGCAGACTGACTGATCCTGGCTTCCTACAAACAAAAGGCTGGGCGCCTCCTGTCTTGTTCAGGGTCCAAAGCTGGTAACAGGCAAAACTGGCGCTGCAATCCAGCAGGTCTGCCTCCATGAGCCGTGGCGAAATCCAGTTGCCTCGGGCCATCCAGATGGAGGCCACATTGACACTTCTTGAGCCGTCCACCCTAAACAAGAATCTGTGGGAATCCGAGTGACCCTGAGCAGGTCCGAGCATTTATTCCTCTGCCCACAGAAGACACTCGGTGCCTGGCCTCACTGCTTCCAAATTATGCATTCAGAAGGTCAGGCAAAGGAAGGGGGACATTTCCCCAACTCCTCTCCTATGATTTAAAAAAATGTTTTCTGGGTGGGTATTTTTAACTGACTGTGTCACCATCTCTTATATTGCTTCCCCCTAGTATAAAAGTAATAACCAGTGGGTGTAGGGTATTTGGAACTATGGAGAAACTAAAAAAGACAGAGAGAGAAAATTGAAATTAATGTTAATTCCAACCCACAGAGGTAACTATTCTCAACATTTTGGTATAAAACCTTTGTATATGTGAGTGTGTATTTTTTTTTTTTTTTTAGAGACAGAGTCTTGCTCTGTCACCCAGGCTGGAGTGCAGTAGCATGATCAAAGCTCACTGTAGCCTTGAACTCTTGGGCTCAAGTGATCTTCCCACCTCAGGCTCCCAAAGCAGTGGGATTACAGGTGTGCTCTGTCTCACTTGGCTGCCGTTCTGTATATTTCATACATATGTCTATCATGTATATAACATATATTCTATATACATTTTTTATAAAAGTGAAATCACACTAAATAGTTTTATTGATATATTGTTTCACAACTGATTATTAGCAATATTTATGCCCTTAAATAATCTCCTACAACACAATTTTAACAGCCGCATAGCATCCCCCCATGGCTGTACCTTAGTTAACCAATCCCCTCTTGTTGGATATGTAGGGTATTCCAAATCTTTCACCAGTATAATTAATGCTACAATGTACATCTCTGTAGCTGCTCACATCCACAGTTATTTATTTGGGGGAAATCTGTAGAGGTGAAATGTGGGGGGCATGGCACATGGATAATTTTAATACTTTTGGTGGAGATGGCCAAGTTGTCTCCAGAAAGGTTGTAGGACCGCTCACTCTCCCCGTCAGCAGTGGATGCGATTCCACGTTTCGTGGATCTGAACCCTCATTATTTGGTCAGGAAAGCGTCAGAGAAGTTATTGCTCAGCCTGGAAGAAGCACAGATGATGGATTTACTGTAAGGGTGGCCCCCTTCCAGAGTGATAGAAAACAAGTCACCTTTGGTTAATAGAGGAGTTGAGGAGAATGAGGAAGTCCAAGGCTTGTAAATAGGTGCTCATGTGCCACCTGTAAACCTTTTGGGTGACATTAGGCCCAGGCTAGAATCTCTAGGTTTTACTTTCTGATGCTCCAGGAGTCACTAAAACTTGATAGGAAGGAAACTCCTGGCTGAGATGTGACTGCAAAAGGGAAGATATTATTTTGTGTTTAAACGAAAAAAAGTAATATAGAACAGAAGGAGCTGGATGGAATGATCTGATATATGTTGTCTCAAAATCTGTGACCACAACAGCAGAGACATGGAGAAGAGTGTCTGGATACCTGGAAGGAATGGCACATGGACTGACTTAAAGCAGCATACGTCATCACTTCCTGGTTCTGTGGGTTGGCTGGGCAGATCCTCTGTGGGTTCTCCCCGGACTCAGTCCTGCCACTGACATTGCTGGAGGGTCCCTCAGGCCTCGCTCACACATCCGCTGCCAGCTGGGCACCTTGGCCAGAACAGAAGGCCAGAGTGGCTTCTCTACCTGGTGGTGGCCGTGGGGCAGCATCCACCAGGACCAAGGCAGAAGCAGCAAGACCTCTTAAGGCCTCGGCTCCATACTCCCCCACCTGCATTTTTTTCTTTAAACTT
The DNA here is from genome assembly GCA_008750895.1 of Mirza zaza. Lineage (NCBI taxonomy): Eukaryota > Metazoa > Chordata > Mammalia > Primates > Cheirogaleidae > Mirza > Mirza zaza. The sequence continues at coordinate 18,002 of VSMD01075343.1, read as the reverse complement.
CTTTTTATGGTGGTAAAATATGCGGAACATAAAATTTACCATTTTAACCATTTTTAAGTGTCCAGCTCAGGCACTAAGTCCATTCACATTGTTGAACGGTCATCACCACCATCCATGTTGAGAACTTTCTCATCTTCCCAAAACGAACCTCTATCCCAGTTGAACACTAACTCTCCATCGCCCTCTTCTCCCAGCCCCTGGCACCGACACCCACCATTCTAGTTTCTCTCTGTGGATTTGACGGACCTCATGCATCCTACAATATTTGTCCTTCCATGACTGGCTTAGTTCACTTATCGTAACATCCTCCAGCTACATCCCTGTTGTAGCAAGTGGCGGACTGTCCTTCCTTCTTAAGGCTGAATAATATTCCATTGGATGGATACAGCGCATTCTGTTTACCCATTCATCTGCTGGGGACACATGGGTTGTTTAATCCAGCCTCACTTCAGCCACAGTCTATGCTAAAATAAGCCTCCAGGCCAGCCCAGACTCATGAGGGCATTGACACAGACTCTGCCAATTGATGAGAAGAGCAGCAACGTCACATTTGAACAGGCAAAGATGCAGGAAGATCTGACTCACTGGGGGCCATTTTATAATACAGATCTACCGCAGAACCAAATGGAAACACTGGCAGCCAAAATGATCCCGACAGCAGCACCCTGACGTTGAACTAGCTGGCGGTGCAAGTCCAAAATGTTGCCCAGGGAGGGGACAGCCAACATGTGTGCAGCCCGCGGATTTTGGATGAGAGAACCACTAACAGGCTCCATCCATTCAAAGATGTCATGAGTTAGCACTGTGTTTATGAGTTTAAAGCAAACGGACACTGCGTAATGAGCTCAATGGTCTATGCAGCAAATGAAATGGAATTATTAGAAAATGGGCAGGAATGGAAGGAGAGGACCTGAGTCCTACTTTTCTCCAACCACAAAGAAAAACTAGCCATGTCACTGTGTCACCATAAGCTAATTCCACACCTTCTCTCTGCTTAAGTTCTCTCAATAGTCAAATGGAGATCATGGTGTCTGTCTTGTCATGCACAGACGATGAACTAAGGTTGGTGAAAGTCATAAAAAAAAAAAAAAGGAAAAACATTATTATGTGTCACTCCTTCCTTCTGTCGGGTGATCTCTTTTAAGTTCCCACATGTTTTCTTCTGGTGTCCAGTTCTCCCTTTTTTCTTCCCATCTGGGGTCACTGACAACAGTCCTGTCTCTGCTTTATGTGATTTCTCTCTGAAGCGCAGCCAGGTGCCCCGGAAGACTACAGAGCTGGGTTTACCAGGGTGCTTCCTGGTGCATTTCGATTTCAAAGTACACCAGGGGTTCTCAGCGCATGTTAAACAGTAACAACGGCCACAGCAGACACGGCCAGCTGCCCCCACCTCCCTGCTATTTGCTGTCCTTTTTCCTGTCCCTCCTTCGAGTGAGCAGAAGCGAGGCGACCTGCCTTGTCAGCGCGGCGCTGGGCAGAAGGGCGGGAAGAGAGGCGCCCCCCAAGCTTCCGACCCTTCACCTGTAACCCGGGGGTGACGCAGGGCCAGGAATAGGGTGAGGGGAGCGAGGCCGAGTCCCTTACGTGCAGGGAAGGATAGTGACTTTATTTAAAATTTTGATAATCTGCTCAACATGAATTTTCTTTTGCATTAACTTTGAGTTTTAAAATTGCAGTGAAATATTAGCTTGATCTCTGAGTTTTTGGTGCCCCCTTTAAATTTCATGCCTGAGGAAACCACCTCCCCCTGGTCTCATCCCTGCATAATAGCGATGACTTCACAGGGTTGTTTAGAGGATCAAATGAGGTGATGTGAATCAGAGGCGGGCACATAGCAAGTGCCTAACGCAGTGAGCTGTGGTTATAACCACTGCGCTGCTCTCATCCGTCCCCGTGCCTGGACAAGGAGACTGAGGCTGGAAGAGGTCATGCAGTCTAGCTAAGGTCACCCACAGTCCAAGCCAGGTCTGCCTGACTGCAGAAAAGTCCTTCCAAACTGTTCTCTTCGGAGCCTGGGTGACAGGGAACGGGGACTGGACTGTCACTGGGAGGGCAGGAGAGACAGTCCATTTTTTTTCAGACTAGGTGACATTTTTCATTTTATCTTGCTGTCCCCAAGAGTGGGCTCTGTGCAGGGATCGTGTGTCCCTCCTTACAGCAGCCTACCCGACATCTCCCCAAACTCAGGTGAGGCAAAGCCGCCCCCATTCACTCCCACAGTGCTGGGTGCTGGTTCACAGCACTTGTCACCAGCATATGGCTTCGTGATCATGGCCACCTCTCCCAGGCTAGGACTGGGACTCCTCCTATCTCGCTCATGCTCTGTCCCTGCTGCCTAGAACAGAGCCGGGTCCGCAGCAGACTCACCAAGAGTGTTGACAGAATCAAAGGACACATGTACAGGAACGAGAGAACAAAAGTTTTCAGATGAGAAAACTGAGGGTCAGAGGGGTCAAATGACTCGCTCAGGGTCACACCCCAGTGAGTGGCAGACCTGGAATTCCAACCAGGTGGGCCTGGCCCCAGAACATGCATCTTTCCCATAACCCTGTTTCTGTATCTTTCAAAAATCCATCCATGTGCATGCTGGTTGAATAATCTGCATGGTTGAATAATCTCCATCCGACTGCATCTCTCCCCTCCTCTCGCCCTCCATCCCCCGCCAGATGTTGAAGAATGAAAATATCTGAGACCATGAGCTGAATTTCTAAAAACTTACATTCAAATGTCTGGAAGGCTCTTGCGAGGGTGATTAAATTAAGAGAAAGTATGCTTAAACAGAAAGTGCCCAGCCAAATTGAATTTCTTGTTCTCTGTGTTGTTTTTGGATGAAGAGCAGGGCCCTCCGTGCAAGGCTGGCTCAGAGATGAACCACCCCCAAGAGCAGCATGCAGCTCTCTGGGGCCCAGCTCGCACGACACTTCCTCCGCATCTCATTTCTAAAGCTCCCTGGGGAAAACGTCTCCACTGCGTCATCCAGGAACACCTGGCCATCCCTCTGCAGGCTCCAGCCAGGACAAAGGGGAACTGAAGACACCAAGAGTCCCATTACCGCACTCGGCGCGTGGTCCTTGGAGCAGCGACATCAGCAATGCCCGGGAGCTTGTGAGAAATTCAGATTCTCTGTGGGCAAGAATATGGAGAAAGGGGGACCTCGAGCACTGCTGGAGAGAATGTGAATTAGTGCAATCACTGTGAGAACCGTACGGAGTTTCCTCAAAAAAATTGAAAATAGAATGACCATACAACCCAGCAATCCCACTGCTGGATATATACCCAAAGGAGAGGAATTCAATTTATTGAAAAGATATCTGTACTCCCATGTTTAATACAGCACTATTCACAATAGCAAAGGCATGGAATCAACTTAAGTTCATCCATCAACGGATGAACAGATAAATAAATTGTGGTACATACACACAATGGAATATTATACGGCCACAAAAAAGAATGAAATCCTGCCATTTGCAACAACATGGATGGAACTGGAAAATATTATGTTATGTGATATAAGCCAAGTATAGATAGATAAATCTCACATGTTCTCACTCATATGTGGGAGCTAAATATTAAAAACAATTGATCTCATGGAGACAGAGTAGAATGATGATTACCAGAGGCTGAGAAGGGCAGCATGAAGGGACGGATAAAGTGGGGATGGTTAATGGGTACAAAAATATAGTTAGATGGTTAGATAGAATAAACAATGTTTGTTTTTTTTTTTTTTTGACAATCAACATCTTTTTATTGTTATTTTCATTTATTTTATGTTACATCTATTCCCGTGCCATAAGTTTTTGTTTCTTGAGTTTCTTCTGGGATATCTTTTTCTTCTGTGCAACCTCCTCTTCTGGTTTTGGAACAATTTGTTCCTTTTCAGTGAGGATCATCTTGATGTGGCAGGGGAGCTCATGTATGGATTAATCCGACCATGAGCTCTGTAAGTGCGGCGACGCATCTTGGGTGCTTTGTTCACCTGGATATGCTCAATGACCAGAGAATCTACATCCAAACCCTTAAGTTCAGCATTACTCTCTGCATTTTTAAGCATGTGCAGCAAAAATTCAGCACTCTTCTTGGGCCACCGACCCTGTGTCCAGCCCCACTGTTTGGCCTGGGCACACCTACCAACTCCACCATTGTAACGTCGGAATGGTACACATTGTTTCTTTAAAGTGACATCTTTCAGATACTTGGTGGCTTTTTGTATATGCATACCCTTGATGGCCTGGGCAGTTTCACGAGTGTTCTTGAAGTGAACACGAAGATTCGAACCTCTTGACTTGCATGATTTTGTGGGGTTTTCTGGGTCAAGTGAATAGCGAACCATTTTCACGAATCACCTCAGGCCGCTTGAGGGGAAGAGAAATAAACAATGTTTGATAGCGCAACACAGTGACTATAATCAACAGCAAATTAGGGTATACTTTAAAATAACTCAAAGAGTGGAATTGGAACATTTCTAACACAAAGAAATGATAAATGCCTGGGGCATTGGATACCCCAATTACCCTGATTTTACTAATTCACATTGTTTGCCTGTAGCAAAACATCACTTGTTCCCTATAAAGATATACAACTATTATGTACCCATAATAATTTAAAATATTTTTTTAAAAAAAGAAAAGAAATTCAGATTCTCAGGCCCCAGCCCAGGACTACTGAATCTGGGGGTGCGGCCCAGAAATCGAGCCCTCCGGGGGATTCTGATGCCACCAGCCTTGTCCAACACTGGACTTGCAGCTTCTTCTGATGAGCTCAATGAAGGAAAGAGCTCTCTTTAATTTGGGCCAAGATGAGGAATTTTGAATCTGGGTAGGAGAAAGGAGTTCTCTGAACTTAGATGCAGAAGGATGTAGAAAGGCAGGGATGGCATGAGACGAATGAGGAGACAGGGGAGGCTGAGTCCGGCGAGATGCCCCAGCTGTGCCACTGCTCGTTGCAGGTGAGCAAAGGGCAGAATGTCAGAACTGAAAGGGACCAAGCAACGTCTCTTCCTTGGATTCTATTTCTCCAGTTCTGCCGACAGAGCTGCCAAAGAGAGCTCTCTGAGTCACAAATGATTCACATCTCTCCCCCTGGACCGCTCCATTGACCTCGGCTAATGTCTAAAACTCCCTACAACAGGCCCTTGTGACCTGGCCCCTGCTGTCCCCCAGCCTTGCCCACTTTTGAGGCTAAGCACACCAAAAGTCCTACCCACCTCCAGCTCACCCACTGCAGCTGGTCTGTCTGGTCTCCAAACTTGGTCTTGTACCTGCTAATAAACCCTTCCTTCTTCCGGGGCTGATTCTTTTGCAGGTGTGTCTCACAGGCACCTGTTCCCAAGAGGTCAACCCCAAAAGCCAAAGGCAGTCTGGGACATCCGCCCCTCCACCCACTCTGGTACGGAAGGTGTCCATCTGCCTTTGACTCTTCTTAACCTTGAGGTCAAACAAAGCAAATATCAGCAATTCATGCCATATAGTGCCCACCACCAAGAGCCATACAGAAAAAACCTGGCACCATGTGGCACTCTCTGCAGGTAACTAGCTAAGGTTCGGGTCTGAGGCCTGTACCAGAGAGAAAACCATCCCCCCTGCACCCACCATGCTAAGCTCCTCTGATACACCCCTAGGGTTTGCCTCTATTTTTACATTCCGAAGAATCCCTGGTTATTTCCAGGCTGACTTACCTAAGTGCCACTCACATGGAGCCTTTGAGTAGCACTGACCTCACTATCAAGAAGCTATAATCCATTTTCTAGAAATAAAACTTCAGAAGTTTTTTTTTTGCCCCAGTCCTTACTCATGAATAAACATGTATCGTAATCACCACACTGTTTGGTTGTATATTTAACCAGAGTCTTGGACAGGGGACCACTCATTTGTCACTGACTTTTGTAATGGGTTGTCCACAATCTAGCACAGTGATGACATACCCTTCTCCAGCTTCCCAAGTCCCACTGGATATGTGCTTTGTAGAGTCCACTCATTGTAACCCAAAGCAACGAGCTAAACAAAACTGGGGAACACCCCAGACAAGAGATGGGCGTCGGTGACAGAGGACACTTAGTGTCTGGGAGGCTCCTAGAGGACAGCCCTGTGGTGGGGGAGCAGGAGGAGAAGTCGCAGAGAGGACAAAGTCACGAGAAGGCCGACAGCCAGGGCAAAGCATGGCAAGTGGGTAGGCTGCACCCTGGGCCAACTCAGGGCAAAGTGACACATGTTTCTGCTTTAAGTGATCAGTTTTTACTTTTAACATTGAAGACGAAAATTAAGTGCATTACCATAGATCAGGTTACAGGGATTTGGTCCATCTGTTTTGGAAATGTAAAACAAAACTGAATAACATCATTATATGTATTACCAGGATTGGAGCAAAGTATCAGTGTCAGCCGGGCCGCGTCTGCGCCACCTCCACAGCTCAGCAACCGCGCCCGGTGGGGATGGCGTTTGGCCGGGGACGGCGAGAGAGCTGCCCTCCGAAGACGCACGGAGGGGCTGAGACACAGTCCGGGTTCCCTGGAGGCCAGGTACCAAACACCAGCACCCTCCGCAACCCCGGGGGGGGGGGGGGGGGGGCGGTCGGGGGTTGGGGGGGCAGGGCGGGCAATTAGGTGGACGCGCGACGGTCTCGTCGCGGGAACGCGGCAGAGGCCCAGCCCCGGGCGCCTGTGCCTGGCGGGACACCCGCGGCACCCTGCTCGCCGAGGGCCGCGCTGACCCGGGTCCCAGCCGTCGGGGACAGGCTGGCGAGTCAGATTATTGCTTCAGTGACAAGCGAATGGTTTCTGGTTTGCCATTTACACTCCTCTCTGGGAGAGAAAACAAGTCTTCCAACCGAAGGACTCCAACTTCTACTGTTTATCCAAGATTACACCTCTAATCCCATAATAAAACAGCGCGCCCGCCCGGAACGCGCGGCCACGGCCTGCAGAGGTGGCGGCCCCCGACATCCGGGCATCCAGCGCGGCCGCCCGCGCGGCCCTCCGTCCGCTCTGGGCGGATAACGGGACGGCCAGTTAACTGCTGAGAGCTTCGGGGTGGAAGTCCCACATAGGGAATGAAGAGGCGCGCCGGTGACAGCGTGGTGGCACCTTGGACGTGCCGCCGGGGATGGCGAGGGAGGCCACACGGCGCCTGACTTCAGGTCGCACCTCGCAGACGGAGGAAGTTTGGCCCCGGCGGCTCGCCGTCACCGACACCGGAAAATAAAACGCTTTCCTAATGGCTCCTGGCACGGCGTCAGGGAAAGGCCTCATCTGAATTTTTATTCGGCTGACAAATGATGTGCATCCCTGCCTTTATCCGGCTGCTTGTATTAAATATCTGAGAGCGGCAAAGATGTCGTAGTTTGCTCGTTTCTCTCGGTACCGCGCAGAACGGGAGCCGGGAGCGAAACATCACCAAGAGGCAGGAGCGGTGTCTGCCTGCTCACGGCAAAGCCCGGAAATCGCTGGGCCCCGGTGGGGTGGATCGTATCACACAATCATCCCGGCTCTACTTTGATTTGTCTCTCGATATACTGTTTAAAAATGTAACCCAATCACCAAACCCAACAAGCAGCCTGTTTATTATTACTTTTGATAGAAAGGTTCATAACATCCTGTAATGTGTGTGCATTTTTTATTCCATTTGGCTACTAGACACTGAAACCATTTGGGACATTTATTAAAATGCATTCAGCCGCTCTTTAGGATGAGGTTAATGTGGGATTTATGCCTCTGTGGTCCACCGTGCACAAAGCGGTAATAATGCTTGTTTAGTACTTAGTTCACGTACAAAATGGTCGGCTATAAAAATTGAAGAAATGCAAAGATTGGCTTAAAAAAAAAAAAAGCACAGAGTGGAGAGTGATTTTTTCAAGTTGGGGGCTTAGATAGGAGACCAGACGAGGAGGAGAAATTTGTTTTAATGGAAGCTCTAATTCTCTGGTTACATGAGACAGGCTTTTCAAACTCCCAGAAGCCTAGTTTGAGAAACCCAGACCTGAAAACCTTCCAAGGGAATGTGTTGCCACCCGGCTTGGACAACAGAAGCTTTCTGTGTGGCCACACTTCCTCCTCATGTGTCCCTAAATCCCTTCCACCCCAAAGGCTCAAGGTCTTCAAATAGACCCGAGCCTACAGAGGGCCAGAGGGCTGGGGACAGAGCTGGTCAGACACTGAGGCTTGGGCTCCTCTGGTGTCCAAAGCAGATGGACCCAGCAAGATGAGGATAAAAATTTCAAGCAATTTCCTAATGGCTGGCCAGGCGTCTGGGCATCAGGCAGAGTGCGCATGTTTCCTACACGTGTTGGCGATGCGCTTGCTTTCAAGAGCAGCAGTGCTCCAGAAAAAGCTCTGGAAACCACCCAGCACTTGCCCCAGGACAACCTGCCCACTCAGGGAGCTACTTTCTAGTCTGGGCAGCTGGAGGCCAGTGTCCTGCTGCTGGTGGGGAAGTGGGGGCTTTGGAGACCTGTGAATGGGAGGGGTCTTCCCTCCAGCTGTGTCTCAGCTTGCTTCGTTGAGGCACAAGGACTCACAGTGAGGAGGACCAAACCCATTCTCCAGCTGCCACCCCGGGTGATGAGGGGGTTGGGCGGGATGCTTTGCCTTCCACTTGCGGCAGGCTGGAAGAAGTAAGCAGAGGCTGCCCAAGCTGCTAGCCTGTCCTAACTCTTGAAGACAACAGGATCCTGCTCCCTGGTGTCCCTGTTCCACTCTCGCCTCTGCAATCCATTGTCCCTCCGCACCCTTGGGATATCTTAAAATAAAATCAAATCACGTTCTTCTCTCCCCTGTTCAAAGCCTCTCATGGCTTCCACTGTACTCAGAAGAACATCCGAGCTCCTTCCAGAGTCCACGGGTCCCTGCACCATCTAGTTCCTGCCTCTTCCCACCATCCCATGTCCCTCCATGTTCCTTTGGCTCTGTCACCCAGGCCTCCCTCTGTCCCTCCACTCCCACACTGCAGACTCCGGGTCTTTGCACATGCCGGTCCCCTGCCCGCAGTGCTGTTGCTCCAGATGTTTGTATGGCTGTCCCTCCATACACAGAGCTCAGCTTACATGTCCTCCTCCCATAGAGACCTCGTCTGGCCACCCAGTGGAAAGTGGGCCCATGGTTCCCCTTTTACAGCACCCTGTTTTGATGATCAGCATAGCATTTAGTGCTGCATTTTCCCCTTATTTATTTATGTTGTTGTTTATTCAGCTTTCCCATCGTAGGATATGAGGTTTTTGAAGGCAGAGGGCTTGCCCGCCTTGTTTGCCCTGGTGTGCTCAATGTCTAGAGCAGGGACAGGCACAGAGCAGCGCTCAACAAATAAACGGCTGTTGGATGGATGAAGCTTAGCAGTTACCACGCACCAGGTGCTGTATTAAGTACTTTACAAACTTGATCTCGTTGAATCCTCTGGCAGCCCTGTCCTCTGGCTATTCTATGATTACGGTTTTCCCATTTTACAGATAAGGAAACACACTCAACGAGGTGAAGCCCTTACCCAGGGCGTACAACCCCCTAGCGAGAGGGGGCAGCGAGGACTCAAGCCCAGAGCTGGTTTTGCCCCCAGAGCTGGCATGCCCGCCCACTGGGCTAAACAACCTCAGTGGGTGGATGACTCACAAGGAGGGTGTCCTGTATCCCAGATAACAGGCGTCAACAGCAAGTCTGTCTGTTTCATAAGAGCTTCTGGGCAACAGGTCCTTGTAACCACTTCCCTGCCTTCCCCACCTCGAGACTCTTCTGGACTCCTGTTCCAGGCGATTGCCATGTACAAATTTAGCTTGTGTGCTGTCCAACGAGGCTAATTCAAGACAGCACATCCTCCTCCCTGCCCCTCCCTCTGTGAGCCCCGAACTTGCCCCCGACCACCTTCCTAGACCAGCCCAGGGTCTTTCTGCCTTGCTTTTTGTACCACCGTCACCCATGAACCCGAAGCCTCCTTCCACGACTTCCTGTGGGTCCCATCCGCCCCCACCCCACTCAAAAGCGAATGGCTTTCTAAAAACTCACATGGCACATGAGAAAGCCATGGAAAGAGGCGTCAACTTGACTGCCAAGCCCATTTTTGAAAATGGGTCCTCTGGCTTCCAGTGGCTTCCAGTGGATTCCAGTACGTGCTTGTGGCTCATTTGAGGAATTATTCTCGGGGACCATTTGCACTCCTGGCACAGCACTGCCAGTGTGTGTATCAGATGGTCCCAGGGTGGGGCGTTTGCTTAGCTACGCTGCATGACGAATGTTTCCACAGCTGCAAACAAGGCACTTTTGCTGAGATGTCGGGGCTGCTGGAGAAGGCTGACGACCTTATTATTGGTGTGTGAATAAAGAAAGAGAAGGAAGGAGGCAGAGATTCCTCCAGGCGGCATCAGGGCAAATGGCAGGTCTAAGAAAGACAAATAGAGTAAACCTCTGCTGGTATCTTAACAGGCAAGGAATTTAGCTGGAAATATACCAAGCAATTAAATTAAAATTGGCAAATCCCTGCTGCACATACCACTCTGAAAACAATGCTAAAAGCTGGCATGTGCCGAGGGCCTGCTGCATGCCAGGCATACACATTACCTCACCCAGTCTTCATGCCGCTCTACCAGTTAGATATTCTTATCGTAATACGTGAGCACACAGAGGTGCAGAAAGATTAACGAAATTGCCAGTGCTAAGGAGTGCCACTGGAGTGCCACATGACAGCCGTCACTCTTAGCTCCTATGCTCCATGCTTCCTTCCTTGAGTCTGCATTTTTACATAAAGTGTTTCTGAACCCAGCTGCCCCGTAGAAGTACCTGGGGTGCTCTTTTGAAACACACAGACACACACACACACACAAATGCACACACAATGCCCAGACCCCGGCTCAGACCGATTAAATGCCCTCCAAGCTTTGGTATTTTTCAAAAGCTTTCCAAAGGGGATTCTAATGTACAGCCAGACTTGAGAGCCGCTGCTCTAAACCAGTGTGAGAATTCTCAAAGAGGGGTTCCCAGGCAGCACCTACAGCACCTGGTTAAAAATGCAAACTCTTGAGTCCCACCCTAGATCTACTGAATCAGAAACTCAAGGTGAGAGAGTGCGGGGGGAAGCCCCGAAACTAGTGTTTTAACAAGCCCGCCCCCACCCCCAGGTAATTCTGAAATATGCTAAAGCTTGAAAACCACTGCTCTCTCTAGAGTACAGATCCATGAAGGCAGGGAGCTTACGTGTCTCATTCACCCCTAGACACCCAGCACCTAGCACCAAAGTACTTACAAGAAATGCACAGATGGCTGCTCACAACAGGATGTTGATGCCGTTTGCATTATCGTAAGAAAACTTGGACTGGTCGGGATTTAAATCCTACTTTGTAAAGTCAGTTAGGGATTCAATTAGCTATCTATATTGACAAGACTAAAATCTGTGCAGTCCAAAAGTATTGCATGAATCTGTATTTTTGCCCCAACAAATTAACACCAACCACAGTGGTAATCACTGGCAGGGCCCTGACTCTTATTTGTTCTGGTCAAGGAGGCAGGTAGCTCATCCGCAAGACTGTGCTATTTTCTGCCATCCCAGTCCCAGTGGGCAGAAAGTGGCTGGTTTTGACAAAGACAGGAGAATTCTCCGAGCAGTTGAAAGAGTCAATCCTGCTTTCTTCTCCCCAGCCCAACACCCAGACATGGCTGCAGCTTAATCAGGGAGAATTAACTATCCTTTCAGCGCTACTCATTAAAGGATGGAAATTTGTTGTGTCTTTCTGCAGTTAATACGCTTCTCTCACAATTCTCTTTCTACATCCTGACCACAAGTTTACTGTGTGTGAAAAATGGCTTGGAATGGCACCAGAACTGCAAGTGAGCAATGATTAAATTTGTCCCCACAATTAATGTGTCTGTGACTGGCAGCGCGGAGGGGGGGTTATAGAGCAATCAACAATCAATGGTGGGAAGGTGACCTGACACCACAATCTTCTGCAATTGTAATCAATATCACTCCGGCTCCAGCAGAGCCCTCCTCAATCCACACTGCTTCATCTCGATAGAGTTTATTCTGGTATAAATGCCTTAAATAAATAGCGCAAGGAGAACACCAGGGATACTCTAAATTGCATCCATATCATGCAAAGGCAAAAGCGAGTTCCACTGGGGAGAATCTGTCTCTCAGAACCAAACAAGCTTCTGCCTTAAAAACCTCATAATTGGTTATTTACACACTGCACAACTTTGCATTTATGCCGCGTCCGGATTATCATAAACATTGCCAATTTGACAGAGCCCGACTATAGTGCACATGCAAGCTCTTCTAATTTCCGATGCGACTAACTGGAGATGGCAAAGAGCGATGATTTATTTGTTTGTGATTTGAATAGGACAATGCCTGCACCGTCTCGAAGCCAGGGCTGCGTTCTGGGAACATGTGTTGTCTCGAAGCCCTGGCTGGCACCCTTTCGGGATCATAAAAATTATAAGGGCCGAGATTTTTGTTGTTGGGCCTGGGTGTTGTTTTTCTGTGTTTGCTTTTCCTCTCTCGGTCCGGGAGGAGGAAAGAAGGATTTTGTCGAGCAGTGGAGCTATGGGAGACAGTGCAGCCCCAGGCATGGGTCCGGTTTGCAGGTTGGCGAGAAGCAATGTTACTCACTAGCAGATCAGTTGAGTCACAAATGTCAGAACAGAAAGAAGACAAAGGCAGGGCCCTTCCTCGGGGTGCTGCCTGGGCCTGCAGGGATGTTAGCGAGACAGGGGTGACGGTCACCTTAGGGGAGCCCCCTTGGAGATGCTCCTGTGGATAGGAGCCTCCGTAGCAGGGTCCTAAGAGTGGGGACCGCGTTGTCTTGTCGCCGGATATTCTCTAGCTGCCAGCCTGCCAAAGGGACAAAGAGGCAAGTGTGTCCCCTACAGCCCCACCTGCCCGGGCACTGTCCCTTGAAATCAGGCATGCCTGGCCTCTAAAGCTCACTGCTGACATTTTGCAGGCCCCAGGACAGAGAGAGGCTCAAAACATGACCAGAAACCTCTGCTCAGCCTCTATTCGGAAGCAGGCAAAGCAGGAGGAGCACCCCATCTCAGGCCCACTGGGGTCCCTCCAGTCCTCCGAGCACCTGGCTTTTCCAGAATTGGAATGTAGCCCCCCTGATACCAGCCCTCACAGACCCACCCACCACCTCCTTCTCCCATACCGACCCCCCAGCTCTGGCTGCGGATGCTACTTTTGTTGGGGCAGCTGGGCTATTTGACCCTTTCCCCACCTTTCCCAGGAGGCTACTCTCACTGAATCCAAGGAGATCCTCTGTCCCTGTACCTGGAAACTCCTCCCAGTGAAGAAAAGGAAAAAACACAAGTTTAATCTCTTGCAGGGCACCCCCATAAAGACAGGCAGTGACGCAGATTAAATGAGGGGTTGGCTGGTAAGCTGCAGAGGAACCAGATAAGCACGCCATCACCACTCTGTGCAAAATACCACTTCCGCTTTCCCTATATTTCACCATTAGATATTCATTCCTTTGTGTTGTTCAGGTGCAGTATTAAAAAACAGCTTACTTGGGGAAGATTGACAAATCACGCATTCACTTGCTTGAAGAAGAGCCCACGGACCAATACTCCTTAACCCTGGCTGCATATTAGAATCACCTGAGACACTTTTTAAAATACCCACTCCCTGGACCACACTCTGATAATAATGAAAACTAAGTGGAGCCTGGACTCGGGCATCTGCAGTCAGTAAAAGTCCTCCAGGAGGTTCTGGTGCAATGTGAGTGCTGAGAACTACGTCCATGGACACACCTTCACCCACTGAAATGCTATTCCAGGGCACAGCCTGGTGATCACTTACAAATTGGCCAAAGGAGACGCCAGACTAAAACCAGATTGGGGGCTGCGATGGTTTCTTTCCTGGGTGAGCTCTCTCTGCCAGGTTCGCCTACCTGTGGTTTGTCAACGCTCCTGGCAAAGGGGCTGGAGCTAAGGACTCTGAGTTAAATGGGGGCAAGAGGAAAATTGGCTGATGATAAGTGAGGGTGGATGTGTGGTCAGAACACTGAGCAAAGACATCGCTGGCCAAGGGGTAAGATGTTCTAACTTCGACAGCAGGAGCAAGTCATCAGTGTGACACCCACACTCCAGTCCCCACTCCTCAGCCCTCGGCCTGCCTCGAAGGATCCAGGGAAAATGAAAATTAATGGGGTAGGGAAGGTAATCAGCGGCGAGTCCCACTTTTGTTAATAACCACCTTCCATCACGGGCAGAAGGAGACAGAGCATCCATCCAAGGCCAGGGTCACCTTGGGAAAGGAAGGTGGGAGCCTTTGGAGGGTCTCTCTCCAGCCCAGAGCTCCCAGGTCATGGAAGAGGGTCTCAGAAACAGGGCCGTCCCTTTTGAGCTTTCATGATCAGAGTGTGCTTAAAACTGGCTTCATGGAATGAACTAGAATTGTCCATCAGGACCCTGTGGGCTGCCTCCCTCCTCCACCCGCACCGAGTGGTCAGCCCTTCCCGCCACTGCTCTGCTTTGGTTCCCGGTGGCCTGCAGCTCTCGCGTCCTCAACCTCACCACGTCCACCTCCCGCTTCCTCGTCACCACTGACGAAGGTGCCGTGAAAATGGGGACATGTTGGTGTTGAAGCAAGCCAGTGGGGCAGTCATCAGTTTCTGGCCCCTGACACCACCTCCCAGGGGCTCCGTGTCCAGCCTGGAGATAACTCTGCCCTGCAGCCGGGAAGAGCCAACCACTCCCACCCTGCCCGGTACCTGAAAATCACCAAGTTGCCTCTTTGTTCCCCAAGCCATTTTCATTCCCCACGTGCTCACTCAGCCTCGTCGCAGCACCCTCGTTGCTTGGTGATGGGTGAGATGGGCAAACAGGAGCCTCCCCCGGCGGGTCTCTGCTGTGTGCTGCTGGGAGCTGGTGGCCGCGGGACAGTGTGTGCCTGCCCGGCACAGCCTGCCATGGAAACCCTGCGATGCAGCTAGTGCAGCTCACGTGGGCTTGTAAGTGATGGCCAACCCTGCTGCGAGGTCACAGGTCAGCAGGGAGAGGGAGGGATTTCAGTCATTTCCTAAGCACCGTCTATACGCCAGGCACCCTGAGAAGCCATTTCCATACAGCATCTCATTTATTCTGCACGCTAGTCCAGTCAAGTGGGGATAGCTTAATGGTTAGAGCTTGTTGCCTAGAGCAAGGCCGCCTGGTTTCAAATCTCAGTTCTGCCACTTTCTAACTGTGTGACCTTGGGCAAGTGACTTAACCTCTCTGGGCCTCAAATTCCCGTAACTTATGTGTAAAAGGCAAATAATAGCACCTTATATCATAGGGTTATTGTGAAGTTTCAATAAGGTCTTTCTCTCTCACACACACACACACACATATAAAGAGTATATAAAACAAAGCAAGGCACAACAGCATGTCCTATCAATGTTACCCAACATTATTGTCATTGTTATGCCATTGCACATGAGACTGCAGACACGCAGACAGGCTACAGCACTAGCCCTTGGTGGCAGTGGACGGAGATCTGAACTCATGCCTAGTCTCACTTCAAAGCTCTTGGCTGGATCTTGATGCTAAATGCTTGACTCTTTCCACTGGATCTAAGGCGCCCTCCGTCCCCTGCCAGGTACCCCTGAGTGCTCTCTGACCAATGGCCACACCCCCATGGGCACTAGAGAGACTCATACCTCTTGGCTGGGTTGCTGGGATCGTAGGGTCATAGGCAGGGGCTGGGGGCCCAGTGCAAGGGAGTCCTTGCATCAGGGAGCTGGAGAAGGTCTTCCTTGTCCTTGTGTCTCCCCAGAACCTCACGTCCCCAACCCGACTCCTTTCTAACCCTTGCATGAGCTGCTTGCAAGGAGAGGCCAGGACTGGGTCAAGCAGGGAACAGGGAGGGAACACAGCCAGCCGTGACTGTGATACAGCCGCTGCTGTGCCTTGTCGAAAGGGATCCAGCTGTCCCCTCAAGAGCACAGCGAGATTCTTCATGTTCTGACAGTATCAGAACGAGCCAGGAACCTGCTCTGCCCCACAGCTGGGCTTTGGTGGGAAGGCGAGCTGCAGACACCTGCCTGCCCAGCACCACCCCGATCTGGAAGCAGCACCTGGTATTACTTTAAGTAACCACTTCTCACACTCTCTGTCCACGGAGCTGGAGTGGGGCTAACCCTCAGCAGTCATGTGACCTTGGTCTGACCAAGCTGAGCATCACAACGTTCTATTTATTATAGTTGATTCAAGGATAGATACCTGTCCAAATCTAGGCAGATGAGAGCAAAAATGAGTGAATTTCAGGCTTCTCATTAGCATGGTCAGGGAAGAGGCATCTCCTCACTGAACTTCAGCCTGAGGGGACTGAAGATCAGCTGGGAGATCTTTCTGTGAGAATGGAGCCGAACAAAGGAGAACAGAGCTGAGAAGGGCTGAGGGAGAGTCCCAATGACATTGTTTTAGCTCCTGGATAGAACTGTACCTGAAGCCAGAATTCCAAGACATTATAGTTACACCTAACCTAAAATATTTCCTTCCTTGCTGGTTTGATTTGAGTTTGGTGACTTGCAAAAGGTGTTTGAAACAGAAGGGAGGAGAAAAAATTAGCAACTCTGAGATAGGGTTGGAGGAGTTTAAGAGCCTGTCCCATGTGCCAGGGACAAGTGGGAGTCATGCCCTTCTTCTTCTCACTCTCCCTCATGGGGAGCCCAGGCGCTCACCAGAGCCGGGTTCTAGAAACATAGCACTCTGGCCCTCCGGCAGGGTCTGAGGAGAGACTTGGTTCTTTATGGCCCAGAAATCAATGCATCCTCCGAGAGAGTCTGCATCTGAGAGGAACACGGCATTGATTGTGAGTGAGCCGGGCCGCAGATACATCAGGCAGGCCTGACTGATCTCATGGCTGTGTGCCCGCCAGAGCTGGCCGGGCAGGAACATTTGATTCCAAGCAGCTAATGAATCAGAGGTCAATAGGCAATCAGAGTGGAACCCGGCCCCTCTCACCCCCAGTGCTCACACCGAGCCAGGGTTGGGACAAGAGCGGTTGCCCCGGGACAGGCCTGGGGCCATGGGGCTCTGGAAGCCTTCACAGAGCAAAGGGGAAAGGAGTTTGAGGCTAAAGGGGCTGAGTCCCCTGCGGGAGCCTGGGAGGGAGGAGCTGCCCCAAGACACAGACACACACATGCCAGTCGCCCCTGAGGGTTTGGGGAAATTGGGAGAAGAGGGGCGTCACAGCAAGTCTCCTTGGCCATGGCAGCTCTGCTCCCCCGCTGCCACCAGCAATCAGGGCCCCAGCGGCTACATGCAGGGAGTCTTGGGAAATAGCTGCTGGGAGAGAAGGCAGAGCACAGAACCGCCCCCAAATGCAGGGCGAATTCCAGCACCAGAGTACCAGGGAGGGACTGGGCCTCAGAGGGCGTGGAGATTCACTCAGAGGGCGAAGGCAGGGACTCCGATGGGCGGAAGGGCTTTCCGGTGGCCAGGGACGCAGGCCCATGCGGCTCACACCGCTTCTCGCGATGGCTTTGCGAGGCCCGGGCTGTCCCTGCAGGATGAGGGAGGAGATGGCCGCCTGGGGGAGGCGGAGGAAGGCAGGGGGTGGTTATCCCGGTAACCAAGACAATATGGCTCTTAGTGTCGCTCCCCGCTTTGACACCGGAGGGAGACGCGCTGGGTCTGCCGGTGCTCTTTGGAGGCAAGCAACGCAAGTCAGCCGCAGCTGGCGTGGGCACAGAGAGGAACTGTCTGGAAAGCTGTGGGGTAGCTCTCACAATCAAAGGAAAAGCCAAAGTACTAGGCTCAAAAGGGGCCGGGGTGAGGGAGCTGGGGAACAAGAGCCTGCATAAAGTCTCCATAGATTGGAACCGGGCTCCAGCCATTTTTCAACTCCAGAAAGTCACTTCCGGTCACATGCCCACCCATTGGCCAGGAGAGAGAGCATTCAAAAATCGGAGAATCTCATTGGCCAAGCTTGACTCGATGCCCCGCCCATTGGCAGAACACGTGACTGACAGTTCCGCCAAGGCGAGGGGCGGTGGTGGGGTTGGGAAGTCGTTCCCGTCTTACCAGGGATGTCCGGGAGGCAGGAGAC